>OU744316.1:61119220-61338822 GCA_916610145.1 Eristalis arbustorum | reverse complement strand
ACTTAAACTTGCCTCGCGCACACCTTTTTGCATGTCCTGGTGTGTGTATTAATCGATCCTGAGAGTTTGAAGTACATCCGGCAACATTGAGATTTTGACCGCTGAAAATTTGCAATATTTTTTGCAATCTACTTTGTTATATTTAATTTTATTATAACTTAACTTTATTATATTATTTAATTAAGAAGGCGGGTTGGCGAAAATAAAACGCGTGCGTACGGTTCGGTTACTCGTTAACAAGTGTTCTTTATTTCATTGTTTTCGACCATTGTGTACATGTATGTGTGTTCGTTAAATGTTTGTTTTCTTTTATTCAATTAAAATATGGCTGGTAAGGCGCTAAATTCAAATTTTATACCATTTGGTTACAATTAAAGAAATTTTAGTTCACAATGATTTTAAGTTTTAGTTTTTAAGTTTTAGTTTTCTCGAATATAATAAATAAAGTTGTGGTTCTACTCAACACCGGCCGCGTTGAAGGGCTGCTGTCTTCAATTTTGCTCAGGTAGAACCGCGAGCTTTACAATGGGGCGTCTAATTACGCCGCTTCGAGTCCTTATGTCCGCCACTCGCACCTTGCCGTCCTCTCCTGCTATGGCTTGGACGATTCGCCCTATCGTCCATTGCTGTGGTGGCGCGTTTTCCTCGTGGACCACGACGATTTTTCCCACGGCGAGATTTGGTTGCTCTTGCACCCACTTGCTGCGTTGTTGGAGGCCGGCTAGGTAATCCGTTGACCACTTCCGCCAGAACTGCTGCTTGAGACAGCATACAAGCTGCCATCTTCGTAAGCAGGCCTGTTGACGTGCCGGCACTTGTTCCGGCGGTAGTGCTCGCAGCGAAGTTCCTATTAACAGGTGTGCGGGTGTGAGCGCCTCGCCGTCGTTTGGATCTGCGCTGAGTGGAGCGATGGGCCTTGAGTTGAGGATCGCTTCTACCTCGCTGAGGACGGTTTGCAGCTCCTCGCTTGTGAGGAGTGCGTTCCCCACGGTTCGCTGCAGAAGGCCCTTGGCTGACTTCACTGCCGCTTCCCATAGACCGCCGAAGTGAGGGGCCCTTGGTGGTATGAAGGCGAAGCTGAACCCTTCCTCTGCTGCGTACTGGCGTACTGCTTCTCGCCCTCGCTCGAATTGTTGGCGAACTTCCTCTAGCTTCCGTTGAGCTCCCACGAAGTTCGTCCCGTTGTCGCAGTGGACTGTCTGCGGAATTCCTCGTCGGGCGATGAACCTTTTAAGGGCGAGAATAAAAGTGTCCGAAGACAAATCAGTTGTCGTTTCAAAATGGACAGCTTTGGACGTGAAACAGACAAACACAGCAATGTAGGTTTTGACGGGGGGTCTACCGCGTATTTTTAGGGACGTATAGACGGGACCACAAAAATCAACGCCACATATAAGAAAGGGCCGTTGTGCTCTCAAACGGTCAGCTGGTAGATTGCCCATTATCTGCGTTAGCAATTTGGGCCTGTACCTAAAGCAATGTACACAGCTTTGTACCGTTTTCCTGCATGCTTCTTGAGCATTAACTAGCCATATGTTCTGTCGAAGCAGGGCTACTAATGCTTTCGGACCAGCATGGCAGTTCTTTATATGCAAGTACCGCAAATACCCTTTGATAAATGTGGTATTTTTTGTTAGTAGAAGCGGAAACTTGGCATCGTACTCAATCGGCGCATGAAGAAGACGACCACCCACACGAAGTAGGGTAAATGTACAGTTACTGTCTTCGTATTCATGTAGAAACGGATTGAGTTTTTGCATGTTTGACGGAAGTGCGACTTTGCGTTTTAACTTACGAATTTCGTCTTCGAATTCGTAGTGTTGAACAATCTCTATTAGTTTTAGAAAGGCCAACTTTAAATCTTTTGCCGTAAGTACCTGTTCGAATTGTTCGGTTTTATTCTTAAGTTTTCGAATAAACCGCATAACATATGCAAAAATTCTTACTAACTTTGCATGTGACGAAACTTTGTCGATGATTTCCATCCCGATTTTTGGGGATTTCTCGACGGCTATTAAAGCACATTTCGTTTTTCGCTTTTCCAGTACCTCATCACTCAGCGGTAGTTCAAAATGAGCATTGACTGGCCAACTGGTCTGCTCTTCCAGAAGAAACTGTGGACCCGTGAACCAAATGGAACTTTTAAGTTCGTCCACGTTGCAACCTCTGGAAACTATATCCGCCGGATTTTGTTTGGTAGGGACATGTCTCCATGAACAACTTTGCGTCCACTCTTGGATCTCTGCCACTCGATTGGCGATAAAGGTTGCTAGTGTTGATGGATGAGTCCTTATCCAATGTAGCGTAATTTCGGAATCCGTCCAAAATACACATTGTTCTATTTGGAGATTCAACATTGCCGATACTCTCATCCATAATTTGGAGAGAGTATGCGCTGCGCAAAGCTCCAATCGCGGTAGCGATTTAGTTTTCAAAGGGGCCACTTTGGACTTTGCTGTTAGCAGCGTCAACTTGATACCTTCTTCGGTTTGACTGCGTATATATATACAGCAACCATACGCTCTCATCGAAGCGTCGGCAAATCCATGAACTTGCAACTTCGCGTTGGAATGTGTATTCACAAACCGTGGTATATCAATGTCGCGAAGTTGAGTCAAATTCATTTTGAAGTTCTGCCAACTCGTATCAAGGCGCAACGGAATCGACTCATCCCAGTCTAGTTTTGCAATCCATAGTTCTTGCAATAAGATTTTTGCCTTGGTAACTATGGGGCAGAGTAATCCAAGAGGATCAAACAACCGCGAAGAAACAGACAAAATGTTCCTTTTCGTCGCTGGTAAGTGATCAACGTTGTTTTCTAGGTTAAACCTGAAAACATCTTCCTTTGGTTGCCACTGTATTCCAAGCGTTTTTGTGGAATCTAACTCATTGAAGCTGATTTCCTTTTGTGGACTATTAGCCTCGTAAAACGCTGGATGATTTGAAAACCACTTTGCTAACTGGAATCCGCCTTGTTCCAGTATATATCTGACTTCTTTTTGGGTTTTCGCAAGGGTTTCAATATCATCGGCACCAGTCAGGAGATCATCGACGTAGAAATCTCGCAGCACAACTTCAGACCCCAACGGGTGTGAGTTTTTGTATGCATCCCCCAGCATCTTCAGGCACCGTATTGCTAAAAATGGTGCAGACGCTGTACCATATGTGACTGTGTTCAGTCGAAAATGCTGTAAGGGTAGGGATGGATGCTGCCTCCACACTACGAGCTGGTAATTCGAGTGCTCTTCAGCAATTCGAACTTGCCTGTACATTTTCGCGATGTCTGCCGTTAGAGCGTATCGTTTCGTGCGAAAACGGAGCAACGTCGAAAACAGCTCCTCTTGAATGGTTGGCCCAACCATCAAGATGTCATTCAATGATTTCTGAGTCGAAGTTCGACTCGATGCATCGAACACTACTCGCAACTTCGTGCTTGTGCTCTGTGGCCTTAGCACACATTGATGCGGAATGAAGTAGTGTGGGCTTCTTGGGATTTCGTTATTCGTAGGTGACATATGTCCCAAACTTAGATATTCGTTCATAAACTCTAAGTACATTTCTCGGAGTTCGATATCTTTACATAATCTTCTCTCTAGTGAGAGGTATCGTCGTTTCGCAGTCTCGAACGACGCTCCGAGTGAGGTAGGAGGTACTTTAAATGGTAATTTTACCTCAAATCTACCTTCAGGCAAAAGTTTTGTGTTATCAACAAAGTGTTTTTCACACATTTGTTGCTCTGGAGTGAAACTTTTGTTAGAATCTCCAGGAATTTCTTCTAATGACCAAAATTTCTGGACGATTTTGTCAAGAGAGGTGGCCTCCTCGGTTTGGCATACCATACTACACAGTTTTGTGTTTGTATCTCGACTATTTGAATATTTTCCGGACACTATCCAACCCAGAAGCGTTTTTTGAATGGTTGGGTATTCCGGGCCTTTTTTGATTTGGCCGACGGATAGAAGTTCGAAGAACGTTTCTGCGCCCAACAACAAATCTATCTTTTGTGGTTTCTGGAACCAAGGATCTGCTAATTCTATGTTCCGTGGTATATCCCAACTTGCGGTATTTATCGCATGATCTGGTTGATATCCGGAAATAGATGACATGATCCAGTAGTCTGCCGAGAACGAATGCTCGTTCAATCGGGATTTAACAACCGCATGTACCTTTTTATTGACCTTTGAGTTCGTTTTACCGATACCAAGCAAGTTCAAGGAATTGTCTTCTTTGCGAAGATTCAGCCTCTGGACTAGCTCTTCAGTTATGAAGTTTACTTGTGAGCCAGAATCAAGCAAAGCTCGTGCTGGCAGAAAGTCGCCATTTTTGCATTTGATTTTGACCACGGCTGTTGCTAGAATGACATGGTCAGTTGTCGCAGAGGCATGCAAAGCTTGGGAGGTCGAAGGTTGTTGACTATTAAAAGTTGTTACATATTGATGTAACAATGAATGATGCGCACGATTGCATACATTACACCGGCTGAATTTGCACTTTGATACTGTGTGTCCTTTCCGAAGGCAATTAATGCAAATCGGAACACTTTTCGCAAATTCGAATCTTTGCAATACCGGGAGTGCGGTAAACGACTGACACGCGGTTATAAAATGATCGTCTGATTTGCAAAAGACGCATTTTGACTTACTTGGTTGTTGTTGTTTTTGTTGTTGGGGATTTTGTTGTGAATTAACACACGAAAACGATGACCGTTGGTTCTTTTGTCGACCAAGATCTCTTTTTTGATTTGACTGCTTGTCACAAGGCTTTACACGTGATGTGGAGGACTCTTCAGCAGCAATGTGCTGGTACCTTTTGTTGAGCGCTATCTCACAATCACTCCATAAGGGGAGAGTGCTGTAATCTAGTTGCTCTTCCCACTTCGACCTCGTGGTTGCATCAACTTTTGACATCACCAAATGAATGATTATTGCATTCGTGATGTTCTTTTCGTCGCCTAATGACAAAAGAGAGTCATATATCGCAGAAACGGTATCGATCATGCTGCGTAATGCAGATGCCGATGGTTTTGAGATCTCAGGAAGATCAAACAGTGTAGAAATATTGTCAAAAAATATTAGACAATTGTTATCATACACTCTCTTCAAACTAGCCAACGCTTTTGGATAGTTCTGTTCAGTAATTTGAAAAGCCTTTACTGTACCTAAGGCTTCACCGGAAAGACACGATATCAGATGATTGAATTTTTCAATATCTGGAAGATTTGGATCATTATCCACTAAACTTTCAAACAAGCTGATAAAATTTTTATATTCAGCATATTTCCCGCTAAATTTGGGAAGAGACATTTTCGGAAGTCGAGAGTGTTGAGGCCCAGCAAAGGAATATTCCGCAATGCTAGATTTTCGCCTCTTATTTAATGCACTCATTATAAGCGACTTTGTGCATACACACATGTCTTCTAATTCCCCGCGGAACGTGTCTGTGCAATCAGCTAGTTCTATGTCTGATTGACATGTCAAAGCTTGATCGATGTATGAATTTAGCAAATCCAATCGACATTCAAGTTCAATTGGATTTTGCGAAATAGTCTTTTTCTCTAATGCCGTTTTAACTCGAGAAATATTTGCTACAATAATCGACCTCTGATGCTTTAACTGCTCAAGAGAGTCGTTTTTGTTCGGAGATGCTTGTCTCTTCGGTGCCATTTTATTCACGCGAGAAATTTTTCAGTTAAATTACTTCGTATTTTATGTGGAATTAGTTTATCCACTGGCTATGCACTGGTTTCAATTAAAATTGCCGTAAAAGCAAATAATATCTTAAAAAATTATTGCACGAAATAGGCACGCACTCACTGTACGTAATTTAAACCAATTAATGTGCTGTAGCCGAAAATACGACACAATACCTTTGTGTAATAATTAAACTCTTTCTCTCACAAATTTTTAAACTGCCGCACTTGATTATTATTTCCTCTGAATGCACTTTTGAAAATTGTGGTGATCACTGAATTCACTCAACCAATGTACACTGATCTGTGAATTGGATTGCAAATGTAAACAAACCGAATGTAAACAATGTAAACTGTCAAATCGGTTTTTGAACTCGACAAATTGCGCGAGTGATTCACTTAAATTTCGATAATCAGTGTCGAATTAAAGTGATCGGACGATATTATTTGCGAAGTGCTGGGAAATTGATACCTTTGTGTCAAATTCGCACTAAAGGACAATGGCGGTGCAGCGGAGGAAAGGATCGCGATGGCACGGACGAACAACGTAGCACTAAGTTTTCTAAAACCGATTGTTTAAATTTGTTTTGAACCGACTTGTTAAATTTTCTATTGTGCTTATTAGTTTTAAGCCAATAAATTTTCTTTATTTATAAGAAAATCGCGCACTTGTTTTATTTTTATTTTTATTACACTTTGTACTTTTTTGTTGTACTTCGTATGTATGTACTTATGTAAGTATATATATGTAACTATATATTATGTAACTATATATGTAACTATATATATGTAACATGCAAGACGACAAGAATTGAAAGTGGATGCTAATCTATTGGAGCACAATTAATAATAGCTCTACAATGAAAGACACTTTCAATTTTTGTTGAATACCTGTGAAACTTCCCTTTTGCACTCCTCGCAGTTGCAGTTTGGGTGAACCATTGGTTTTGTTGAAAGCACAGTTAGTTGAGAAGTAAATTTACGCGCCGCGAAGTGTTCGATTTTTTTTTTTTTTTTTTTTTTTTTTTTTTTTCGCGTCGCGAGACTAGGGTATGTACGTATGTGTATATATGTACATATATATATAACCCCCTTTTTCTTTTTTTTTTTTTACGTATCACAGTGTCACTGTTACACTTACTTATGTTGTATATATGTTCTTTGCACTTGTGCACTTTGCATGTAATATATATATATAATTTTATATATGAAACACTGTCAACACTTTTAATTAATTTTATTTATTTATTTTTTAATTCTTGTCACTGCTCGGGCACCATGAAAATTTGCAATATTTTTTGCAATCTACTTTGTTATATTTAATTTTATTATAACTTAACTTTATTATATTATTTAATTAAGAAGGCGGGTTGGCGAAAATAAAACGCGTGCGTACGGTTCGGTTACTCGTTAACAAGTGTTCTTTATTTCATTGTTTTCGACCATTGTGTACATGTATGTGTGTTCGTTAAATGTTTGTTTTCTTTTATTCAATTAAAATATGGCTGGTAAGGCGCTAAATTCAAATTTTATACCATTTGGTTACAATTAAAGAAATTTTAGTTCACAATGATTTTAAGTTTTAGTTTTTAAGTTTTAGTTTTCTCGAATATAATAAATAAAGTTGTGGTTCTACTCCACAACTTTGGTTAGTAAGGCATTTCGGATGGATTCACTGCCTCATCTTCCAACTGCCACAGCGGCCCTATTAGGCCTACCAATGCATCGCGCACACCTGTTTACATGTTTTCTTACGTGTATTAATCGATCCTGATGCAATGGAAAGCATTTCGCGACATCAGAAATTTCAATCAATTTTACATACCCGGGGTCGTGAAATTTAATCATCTTACGAGTGATTCTTCCCACTGCCACAGCGGCCCTATTAGGCCTTCCAATGACTCGCGCACACCTTTTTGCATGTCATGGTGTGTGTATTAATCGATCCTGAGAGTTTGAAGAATATACGGCAACATTGAGATTTTGACCGCAAAATCCAAGCAGTGGTTAGTAAGGCATTTCGGATGGATTCCCTGCCTCATCTTCCAACTGCCACAGCGGCCCTATTAGGCCTTCCAGTGACTCGCGCACACCTTTTTGCATGTCCTGGTGTGTGTATTAATCGATCCTGAGAGTTTGAAGAATATACGGCAACATTGAGATTTTGACCGCAAAATCCAAGCAGTGGTTAGTAAGGCATTTCGGATGGATTCCCTGCCTCATCTTCCAACTGCCACAGCGGCCCTATTAGGCCTTCCAATGAATCGCGCACACCTTTTTGCATGTCCTGGTGTGTGTATTAATCGATCCTGAGAGTTTGAAGTACATCCGGCAACATTGAGATTTTGACCGCAAAATCCAAGCAGTGGTTAGTAAGGCATTTCGGATGGATTCCCTGCGTCATCTTCCAACTGCCACAGCGGCCCTATTAGGCCTTCCAATGACTCGCGCACACCTTTTTGCATGTCCTGGTGTGTGTATTAATCGATCCTGAGAGTTTGAAGTATATCCGGCAACATTGAGATTTTGACCGCTAAATCCAAGCAGTGGTTAGTAAGGCATTTCGGATGGATTCCCTGCCTTATCTTCCAACTGCCACAGCGGCCCTATTAGGCCTTCCAGTGACTCGCGCACACCTTTTTGCATGTCCTGGTGTGTGTATTAATCGATCCTGAGAGTTTGAAGAATATACGGCAACATTGAGATTTTGACCGCAAAATCAAAACAGTGGTTAGTAAGGCATTTCGGATGGATTCCCTGCCTCCCTTCCAACTGCCACAGCGGCCCTCATAGGCCTTCCAATGACTCGCGCACACCTTTTTGCATGTCCTGGTGTGTGTATTAATCGATAATGAGAGTTTGAAGTACATCCGGCAACATTGAGATTTTGACCGCAAAATCCAAGCAGTGGTTAGTAAGGCATTTCGGATGCATTCCCTGCCTCATCTTCCAACTGACACAGAGGCCCTATTAGGCCTTCCAATGACTCGCGCACACCTTTTTGCATGTCCTGGTGTGTGTATTAATCGATCCTGAGAGTTTGAAGTACATCCGGCAACATTGAGATTTTGACCGCAAAATCCAAGCAGTGTAAGGCATTTCGGATGGATTCCCTGCCTCATCTTCCAACTGCCACAGCGGCCCTATTAGGCCTTCCAGTGACTCGCGCACACCTTTTTGCATGTCCTGGTGTGTGTATTAATCGATCCTGAGAGTTTGAAGTACATCCGGCAACATTGAGATTTTGACCGCAAAATCCAAGCAGTGTAAGGCATTTCGGATGGATTCCCTGCCTCATCTTCCAACTGCCACAGCGGCCCTATTAGGCCTTCCAATGACTCGCGCACACCTTTTTGCATGTCCTGGTGTGTGTATTAATCGATCCTGAGAGTTTGAAGTACATCCGGCAACATTGAGATTTTGACTGCAAAATCCAAGCAGTGTAAGGCATTTCGGATGGATTCCCTGCCTCATCTTCCAACTGCCACAGCGGCCCTATTAGGCCTTCCAATGACTCGCGCACACCTTTTTGCATGTCCTGGTGTGTGTATTAATCGATCCTGAGAGTTTGAAGTACATCCGGCAACATTGAGTTTTTGACCGCAAAATCCAAGCAGTGATTAGTAAGGCATTTCGGATGGATTCCCTGCCTCATCTTCCAACTGCCACAGCGGCCCTATTAGGCCTACCAATGCATCGCGCACACCTGTTTCCATGTTTTCTTACGTGTATTAATCGATCCTGATGCAATGATGATGAAAGCATTTCGCGACATCAGAAATTTCAATCAATTTTACATACCCGGGGTCGTGAAATTTAATCATCTTACGAGTGATTCTTCCCACTGCCACAGCGGCCTTATTAGGCCTTCCAATGACTCGCGCACACCTTTTTGCATGTCCTGGTGTGTGTATTAATCGATCCTCAGAGTTTGAAGAATATACGGCAACATTGAGATTTTGACCGCAAAATCCAAGCAGTGATTAGTAAGGCATTTCGGATGGATTCCCTGCCTCATCTTCCAACTGCCACAGCGGCCCTATTAGGCCTTCCAGTGACTCGCGCACACCTTTTTGCATGTCCTGGTGTGTGTATTAATCGATCTTGAGACTTTGAAGTAGATCCGGCAACATTGAGATTTTGACCGCAAAATCCGAGCAGTGGTTAGTAAGGCATTTCGGATGGATTCCCTGCCTCATCTTCCAACTGCCACAGCGGCCCTATTAGGCCTTCCAATGACTCGCGCACACCTTTTTGCATGTCCTGGTGTGTGTATTAATCGATCCTGAGAGTTTGAAGTACATCCGGCAACATTGAGATTTTGACCGCAAAATCCAAGCAGTGGTTAGTAAGGCATTTCGGATGGATTCCCTGCGTCATCTTCCAACTGCCACAGCGGCCCTATTATGCCTACCAACGACTTGCGCACACCTTTTTGCATGTCCTGGTGTGTGTATTAATCGATCCTGAGAGTTTGAAGTACATCCGGCAACATTGAGATTGTGACTGCAAAATCCAAGCAGTGGAGTAAGGCATTTACTAAGGATGGATTCCCTGCCTCATCTTCCAACTGACACAGAGGCCCTATTAGGCCTTCCAATGACTCGCACACACCTTTTTGCATGTCCTGGTGTGTGTATTAATCGATCCTGAGAGTTTGAAGTACATCCGGCAACATTGAGATTTTGACTGCAAAATCCAAGCAGTGGTTAGTAAGGCATTTCGGATGGATTCCCTGCCTCATCTTCCAACTGCCACAGCGGCCTTATTAGGCCTTTCAATGACTCGCGCACACCTTTTTGCATGTCCTGGTGTGTGTATTAATCGATCCTGAGAGTTTGAAGTACATCCGGCAACATTGAGATTTTGACCGCAAAATCCAAGCAGTGGTTAGTAAGGCATTTCGGATGGATTCCCTGCCTCATCTTCCAACTGCCACAGCGGCCCTATTAGGCCTACAAACGACTTGCGCACAACTTTTTGCATGTCCTGGTGTGTGTATTAATCGATCCTGAGAGTTTGAAGTACATCCGGCAACATTGAGATTTTGACTGCAAGATCCAAGCTGTGGTTAGTAAGGCATTTCGGATGGATTCCCTGCCTCATCTTCCAACTGCCACAGCGGCCCTATTAGGCCTTCCAATGACTCGCGCACACCTTTTTGCATGTCCTGGTGTGTGTATTAATCGATCCTGAGAGTTTGAAATCCGGCAACATTGAGATTTTGAGTGCAAAATCCAAGCAGTGGTTAGTAAGGCATTTCGGATGGATTCCCTGCCTCATCTTGCAACTGCCACAGCGGCCCTATGAGACCTTCCAATGACTCGCGCACACCTTTTTGCATGTCCTGGTGTGTGTATAAATCGATCCTGAGAGTTTGAAGTACATCCGGCAACATTGAGATTTTGACCGCAAAATCCAAGCAGTGGTTAGTAAGGCATTTCGGATGGATTCCCTGCCTCATCTTCCAACTGCCACAGCGGCCCTATTAGGCCTTCCAATGACTCGCGCACACCTTTTTGCATGTCCTGGTGTGTGTATTAATCGATCCTGAGAGTTTGAAGTACATCCGGCAACATTGAGATTTTGACCGCAAAATCCAAGCAGTGGTTAGTAAGGCATTTCGGATGGATTCCCTGCCTCATCTTCCAACTGCCACAGTGGCCCTATTAGGCCTACCAACGACTTGCGCACACCTTTTTGCATGTCCTGGTGTGTGTATTAATCGATCCTGAGAGTTTGAAGTACATCCGGCAACATTGAGATTTTGACTGCAAAATCCAAGCAGTGGAGTAAGGCATTTACTAAGGATGGATTCCCTGCCTCATCTTCCAACTGACACAGAGGCCCTATTAGGCCTTCCAATGACTCGCACACACCTTTTTGCATGTCCTGGTGTGTGTATTAATCGATCCTGAGAGTTTGAAGTACATCCGGCAACATTGAGATTTTGACCGCAAAATCCAAGCAGTGGTTAGTAAGGCATTTCGGATGGATTCCCTGCCTCATCTTCCAACTGCCACAGCGGCCCTATTAGGCCTTCCAATGACTCGCGCACACCTTTTTGCATGTCCTGGTGTGTGTATTAATCGATCCTGAGAGTTTGAAGTACATCCGGCAACATTGAGATTTTGACCGCAAAATCCAAGCAGTGCTTAGTAAGGCATTTCGGATGCATTCCCTGCATCATCTTCCAACTGCCACAGCGGCCCTATTAGGCCTTCCAATGACTCGCGCACACCTTTTTGCATGTCCTGGTGTGTGTATTAATCGATCCTGAGAGCTTGAAGTACATCCGGCAACATTGAGATTTTGACCGCAAAATCCAAGCAGTGGTTAGTAAGGCATTTCGGATGGATTCCCTGCCTCATCTTGCAACTGCACAGCGGCCCTATTAGGCCTTCCAATGACTCGCGCACACCTTTTTGCATGTCCTGGTGTGTGTATTAATCGATCCTGAGAGTTTGAAGTACATCCGGCAACATTGAGATTTTGACCGCAATATAAAAGCAGTGGTTAGTAAGGCATTTCGGATGGATTCCCTGCCTCATCTTCCAACTGCCACAGCGGCCATATTAGGACTTCCAATGACTCGTGCACACCTTTTTGCATGTCCTGGTGTGTGTATTAATCGATCCTGAGAGCTTGAAGTACATCCGGCAACATTGAGATTTTGACCGCAAAATCCAAGCAGTGGTTAGTAAGGCATTTCGGATGGATTCCCTGCCTCATCTTCCAACTGCCACAGTGGCCCTATTAGGCCTACCAACGACTTGCGCACACCTTTTTGCATGTCCTGGTGTGTGTATTAATCGATCCTGAGAGTTTGAAGTACATCCGGCAACATTGAGATTTTGAGTGCAAAATCCAAGCAGTGGTTAGTAAGGCATTTCGGATGGATTCCCTGCCTCATCTTCCAACTGCCACAGCGGCCCTATTAGGCCTACCAATGCATCGCGCACACCTGTTTCCATGTTTTCTTATGTGTATTAATCGACCCTGATGCAATGGAAAGCATTTCGCGACATCAGAAATTTCAATCAATTTTACATACCCGGGGTCGTGAAATCTAATCATCTTACGAGTGATTCTTCCCACTGCCACAGCGGCCCTATAAGGCCTACCAACGACTTGCGCACACCTGTTTGCATGTCCTGGTGTGTGCATTAATCGATCCTGAGAGTTTGAAGTACATCCGGCAACATTGAGATTTTGACCGCAAAATCCAAGCAGTGCTTAGTAAGGCATTTCGGATGCATTCCCTGCATCATCTTCCAACTGCCACAGCGGCCCTATTAGGCCTTCCAATGACTCGCGCACACCTTTTTGCATGTCCTGGTGTGTGTATTAATCGATCCTGAGAGCTTGAAGTACATCCGGCAACATTGAGATTTTGACCGCAAAATCCAAGCAGTGGTTAGTAAGGCATTTCGGATGGATTCCCTGCCTCATCTTGCAACTGCACAGCGGCCCTATTAGGCCTTCCAATGACTCGCGCACACCTTTTTGCATGTCCTGGTGTGTGTATTAATCGATCCTGAGAGTTTGAAGTACATCCGGCAACATTGAGATTTTGACCGCAATATAAAAGCAGTGGTTAGTAAGGCATTTCGGATGGATTCCCTGCCTCATCTTCCAACTGCCACAGCGGCCATATTAGGACTTCCAATGACTCGTGCACACCTTTTTGCATGTCCTGGTGTGTGTATTAATCGATCCTGAGAGCTTGAAGTACATCCGGCAACATTGAGATTTTGACCGCAAAATCCAAGCAGTGGTTAGTAAGGCATTTCGGATGGATTCCCTGCCTCATCTTGCAACTGCCACAGCGGCCCTATTAGGCCTTCCAATGACTCGCGCACACCTTTTTGCATGTCCTGGTGTGTGTATTAATCGATCCTGAGAGTTTGAAGTACATCCGGCAACATTGAGATTTTGAGTGCAAAATCCAAGCAGTGGTTAGTAAGGCATTTCGGATGGATTCCCTGCCTCATCTTGCAACTGCCACAGCGGCCCTATGAGACCTTCCAATGACTCGCGCACACCTTTTTGCATGTCCTGGTGTGTGTATAAATCGATCCTGAGAGTTTGAAGTACATCCGGCAACATTGAGATTTTGACCGCAAAATCCAAGCAGTGGTTAGTAAGGCATTTCGGATGGATTCCCTGCCTCATCTTCCAACTGCCACAGCGGCCCTATTAGGCCTTTCAATGACTCGCGCACACCTTTTTGCATGTCCTGGTGTGTGTATTAATCGATCCTGAGAGTTTGAAGTACATCCGGCAACATTGAGATTTTGACCGCAAAATCCAAGCAGTGGTTAGTAAGGCATTTCGGATGGATTCCCTGCCTCATCTTCCAACTGCCACAGCGGCCCTATTAGGCCTTCCAATGAGTCGCGCACACCTTTTTGCATGTCCTGGTGTGTGTATTAATCGATCCTGAGAGTTTGAAGTACATCCGGCAACATTGAGATTTTGACCGCAAAATCCAAGCAGTGGTTAGTAAGGCATTTCGGATGCATTCCCTGCCTCATCTTCCAACTGCCACAGCGGCCCTATTAGGCCTTCCAATGACTCGCGCACACCTTTTTGCTTGTCCTGGTGTGTGTATTAATCGATCCTGAGAGTTTGAAGTACATCCGGCAACATTGAGATTTTGACCGCAAAATCCAAGCAGTGGTTAGTAAGGCATTTCGGATGGATTCCCTGCCTCATCTTCCAACTGCCACAGTGGCCCTATTAGGCCTACCAACGACTTGCGCACACCTTTTTGCATGTCCTGGTGTGTGTATTAATCGATCCTGAGAGTTTGAAGTACATCCGGCAACATTGAGATTTTGACTGCAAAATCCAAGCAGTGGAGTAAGGCATTTACTAAGGATGGATTCCCTGCCTCATCTTCCAACTGACACAGAGGCCCTATTAGGCCTTCCAATGACTCGCACACACCTTTTTGCATGTCCTGGTGTGTGTATTAATCGATTCTGAGAGTTTGAAGTACATCCGGCAACATTGAGATTTTGACCGCAAAATCCAAGCAGTGGTTAGTAAGGCATTTCGGATGGATTCCCTGCCTCATCTTCCAACTGCCACAGCGGCCCTATTAGGCCTTCCAATGACTCGCGCACACCTTTTTGCATGTCCTGGTGTGTGTATTAATCGATCCTGAGAGTTTGAAGTACATCCGGCAACATTGAGATTTTGACCGCAAAATCCAAGCAGTGCTTAGTAAGGCATTTCGGATGCATTCCCTGCCTCATCTTCCAACTGCCACAGCGGCCCTATTAGGCCTTCCAATGACTCGCGCACACCTTTTTGCATGTCCTGGTGTGTGTATTAATCGATCCTGAGAGCTTGAAGTACATCCGGCAACATTGAGATTTTGACCGCAAAATCCAAGCAGTGGTTAGTAAGGCATTTCGGATGGATTCCCTGCCTCATCTTCCAACTGCCACAGCGGCCCTATTAGGCCTACAAACGACTTGCGCACAACTTTTTGCATGTCCTGGTGTGTGTATTAATCGATCCTGAGAGTTTGAAGTACATCCGGCAACATTGAGATTTTGACTGCAAAATCCAAGCTGTGGTTAGTAAGGCATTTCGGATGGATTCCCTGCCTCATCTTCCAACTGCCACAGCGGCCCTATTAGGCCTTCCAATGACTCGCGCACACCTTTTTGCATGTCCTGGTGTGTGTATTAATCGATCCTGAGAGTTTGAAGTACATCCGGCAACATTGAGATTTTGAGTGCAAAATCCAAGCAGTGGTTAGTAAGGCATTTCGGATGGATTCCCTGCCTCATCTTGCAACTGCCACAGCGGCCCTATGAGACCTTCCAATGACTCGCGCACACCTTTTTGCATGTCCTGGTGTGTGTATAAATCGATCCTGAGAGTTTGAAGTACATCCGGCAACATTGAGATTTTGACCGCAAAATCCAAGCAGTGGTTAGTAAGGCATTTCGGATGGATTCCCTGCCTCATCTTCCAACTGCCACAGCGGCCCTATTAGGCCTTTCAATGACTCGCGCACACCTTTTTGCATGTCCTGGTGTGTGTATTAATCGATCCTGAGAGTTTGAAGTACATCCGGCAACATTGAGATTTTGACCGCAAAATCCAAGCAGTGGTTAGTAAGGCATTTCGGATGGATTCCCTGCCTCATCTTCCAACTGCCACAGCGGCCCTATTAGGCCTTCCAATGACTCGCGCACACCTTTTTGCATGTCCTGGTGTGTGTATTAATCGATCCTGAGAGTTTGAAGTACATCCGGCAACATTGAGATTTTGACCGCAAAATCCAAGCAGTGGTTAGTAAGGCATTTCGGATGCATTCCCTGCCTCATCTTCCAACTGCCACAGCGGCCCTATTAGGCCTTCCAATGACTCGCGCACACCTTTTTGCTTGTCCTGGTGTGTGTATTAATCGATCCTGAGAGTTTGAAGTACATCCGGCAACATTGAGATTTTGACCGCAAAATCCAAGCAGTGGTTAGTAAGGCATTTCGGATGGATTCCCTGCCTCATCTTCCAACTGCCACAGTGGCCCTATTAGGCCTACCAACGACTTGCGCACACCTTTTTGCATGTCCTGGTGTGTGTATTAATCGATCCTGAGAGTTTGAAGTACATCCGGCAACATTGAGATTTTGACTGCAAAATCCAAGCAGTGGAGTAAGGCATTTACTAAGGATGGATTCCCTGCCTCATCTTCCAACTGACACAGAGGCCCTATTAGGCCTTCCAATGACTCGCACACACCTTTTTGCATGTCCTGGTGTGTGTATTAATCGATTCTGAGAGTTTGAAGTACATCCGGCAACATTGAGATTTTGACCGCAAAATCCAAGCAGTGGTTAGTAAGGCATTTCGGATGGATTCCCTGCCTCATCTTCCAACTGCCACAGCGGCCCTATTAGGCCTTCCAATGACTCGCGCACACCTTTTTGCATGTCCTGGTGTGTGTATTAATCGATCCTGAGAGTTTGAAGTACATCCGGCAACATTGAGATTTTGACCGCAAAATCCAAGCAGTGCTTAGTAAGGCATTTCGGATGCATTCCCTGCATCATCTTCCAACTGCCACAGCGGCCCTATTAGGCCTTCCAATGACTCGCGCACACCTTTTTGCATGTCCTGGTGTGTGTATTAATCGATCCTGAGAGCTTGAAGTACATCCGGCAACATTGAGATTTTGACCGCAAAATCCAAGCAGTGGTTAGTAAGGCATTTCGGATGGATTCCCTGCCTCATCTTGCAACTGCACAGCGGCCCTATTAGGCCTTCCAATGACTCGCGCACACCTTTTTGCATGTCCTGGTGTGTGTATTAATCGATCCTGAGAGTTTGAAGTACATCCGGCAACATTGAGATTTTGACCGCAAAATCCAAGCAGTGCTTAGTAAGGCATTTCGGATGCATTCCCTGCATCATCTTCCAACTGCCACAGCGGCCCTATTAGGCCTTCCAATGACTCGCGCACACCTTTTTGCATGTCCTGGTGTGTGTATTAATCGATCCTGAGAGCTTGAAGTACATCCGGCAACATTGAGATTTTGACCGCAAAATCCAAGCAGTGGTTAGTAAGGCATTTCGGATGGATTCCCTGCCTCATCTTCCAACTGCCACAGCGGCCCTATTAGGCCTACAAACGACTTGCGCACAACTTTTTGCATGTCCTGGTGTGTGTATTAATCGATCCTGAGAGTTTGAAGTACATCCGGCAACATTGAGATTTTGACTGCAAAATCCAAGCTGTGGTTAGTAAGGCATTTCGGATGGATTCCCTGCCTCATCTTCCAACTGCCACAGCGGCCCTATTAGGCCTTCCAATGACTCGCGCACACCTTTTTGCATGTCCTGGTGTGTGTATTAATCGATCCTGAGAGTTTGAAGTACATCCGGCAACATTGAGATTTTGAGTGCAAAATCCAAGCAGTGGTTAGTAAGGCATTTCGGATGGATTCCCTGCCTCATCTTGCAACTGCCACAGCGGCCCTATGAGACCTTCCAATGACTCGCGCACACCTTTTTGCATGTCCTGGTGTGTGTATAAATCGATCCTGAGAGTTTGAAGTACATCCGGCAACATTGAGATTTTGACCGCAAAATCCAAGCAGTGGTTAGTAAGGCATTTCGGATGGATTCCCTGCCTCATCTTCCAACTGCCACAGCGGCCCTATTAGGCCTTTCAATGACTCGCGCACACCTTTTTGCATGTCCTGGTGTGTGTATTAATCGATCCTGAGAGTTTGAAGTACATCCGGCAACATTGAGATTTTGACCGCAAAATCCAAGCAGTGGTTAGTAAGGCATTTCGGATGGATTCCCTGCCTCATCTTCCAACTGCCACAGCGGCCCTATTAGGCCTTCCAATGACTCGCGCACACCTTTTTGCATGTCCTGGTGTGTGTATTAATCGATCCTGAGAGTTTGAAGTACATCCGGCAACATTGAGATTTTGACCGCAAAATCCAAGCAGTGGTTAGTAAGGCATTTCGGATGCATTCCCTGCCTCATCTTCCAACTGCCACAGCGGCCCTATTAGGCCTTCCAATGACTCGCGCACACCTTTTTGCTTGTCCTGGTGTGTGTATTAATCGATCCTGAGAGTTTGAAGTACATCCGGCAACATTGAGATTTTGACCGCAAAATCCAAGCAGTGGTTAGTAAGGCATTTCGGATGGATTCCCTGCCTCATCTTCCAACTGCCACAGTGGCCCTATTAGGCCTACCAACGACTTGCGCACACCTTTTTGCATGTCCTGGTGTGTGTATTAATCGATCCTGAGAGTTTGAAGTACATCCGGCAACATTGAGATTTTGACTGCAAAATCCAAGCAGTGGAGTAAGGCATTTACTAAGGATGGATTCCCTGCCTCATCTTCCAACTGACACAGAGGCCCTATTAGGCCTTCCAATGACTCGCACACACCTTTTTGCATGTCCTGGTGTGTGTATTAATCGATTCTGAGAGTTTGAAGTACATCCGGCAACATTGAGATTTTGACCGCAAAATCCAAGCAGTGGTTAGTAAGGCATTTCGGATGGATTCCCTGCCTCATCTTCCAACTGCCACAGCGGCCCTATTAGGCCTTCCAATGACTCGCGCACACCTTTTTGCATGTCCTGGTGTGTGTATTAATCGATCCTGAGAGTTTGAAGTACATCCGGCAACATTGAGATTTTGACCGCAAAATCCAAGCAGTGCTTAGTAAGGCATTTCGGATGCATTCCCTGCATCATCTTCCAACTGCCACAGCGGCCCTATTAGGCCTTCCAATGACTCGCGCACACCTTTTTGCATGTCCTGGTGTGTGTATTAATCGATCCTGAGAGCTTGAAGTACATCCGGCAACATTGAGATTTTGACCGCAAAATCCAAGCAGTGGTTAGTAAGGCATTTCGGATGGATTCCCTGCCTCATCTTGCAACTGCACAGCGGCCCTATTAGGCCTTCCAATGACTCGCGCACACCTTTTTGCATGTCCTGGTGTGTGTATTAATCGATCCTGAGAGTTTGAAGTACATCCGGCAACATTGAGATTTTGACCGCAATATAAAAGCAGTGGTTAGTAAGGCATTTCGGATGGATTCCCTGCCTCATCTTCCAACTGCCACAGCGGCCATATTAGGACTTCCAATGACTCGTGCACACCTTTTTGCATGTCCTGGTGTGTGTATTAATCGATCCTGAGAGCTTGAAGTACATCCGGCAACATTGAGATTTTGACCGCAAAATCCAAGCAGTGGTTAGTAAGGCATTTCGGATGGATTCCCTGCCTCATCTTGCAACTGCCACAGCGGCCCTATTAGGCCTTCCAATGACTCGCGCACACCTTTTTGCATGTCCTGGTGTGTGTATTAATCGATCCTGAGAGTTTGAAGTACATCCGGCAACATTGAGATTTTGACCGCAATATAAAAGCAGTGGTTAGTAAGGCATTTCGGATGGATTCCCTGCCTCATCTTCCAACTGCCACAGCGGCCCTATTAGGCCTACCAATGCATCGCGCACACCTGTTTCCATGTTTTCTTATGTGTATTAATCGACCCTGATGCAATGGAAAGCATTTCGCGACATCAGAAATTTCAATCAATTTTACATACCCGGGGTCGTGAAATCTAATCATCTTACGAGTGATTCTTCCCACTGCCACAGCGGCCCTATAAGGCCTACCAACGACTTGCGCACACCTGTTTGCATGTCCTGGTGTGTGCATTAATCGATCCTGAGAGTTTGAAGTACATCCGGCAACATTGAGATTTTGACCGGAAAATCCAAGCAGTGGTTAGTTAGGCATTTCGGATGGATTCCCTGCCTCATCTTCCAACTGCCACAGCGGCCATATTAGGACTTCCAATGACTCGTGGACACCTTTTTGCATGTCCTGGTGTGTGTATTAATCGATCCTGAGAGTTTGAAGTACATCCGGCAACATTGAGATTTTGACTGCAAAATCCAAGCAGTGTTTAGTAAGGCATTGCGGATGGATTCCCTGCCTCATCTTCCAACTGGCACAGCGGCCCTATTAGGCCTACCAATGCATCGCGCACACCTGTTTCCATGTTTTCTTATGTGTATTAATCGACCCTGATGCAATGGAAAGCATTTCGCGACATCAGAAATTTCAATCAATTTTACATACCCGGGGTCGTGAAATTTAATCATTTTACAAGTGATTCTTCCCACTGCCACAGCGGCCCTATAAGGCCTACCAACGACTTGCGCACACATATTTGCATGTCCTGGTGTGTGTATTAATCGATCCTGAGAGTTTGAAGTACATCCGGCAACATTGAGATTTTGACTGCAAAATCCAAGCAGTGGTTAGTAAGGCATTTCGGATGGATTCCCTGCCTCCCTTCCAACTGCCACAGCGGCCCTATTAGGCCTACCACCGACTTGCGCACACCTTTTTGCATGTCCTCGTGTGTGTATTAATCGATCCTGAGAGTTTGCAGTACATCCGGCAACATTGAGATTTTGACTGCAAAATCCAAGCAGTGGTTAGTAAGGCATTTCGGATGGATTCCCTGCCTCCCTTCCAACTGCCACAGCGGCCCTATTAGGCCTACCGACGACTTGCGCACACCTTTTTGCATGTACTCGTGTGTGTATTAATCGATCCTGAGAGTTTGAAGTACATCCGGCAACATTGAGATTTTGACTGCAAAATCCAAGCAGTGTTTAGTAAGGCATTGCGGATGGATTCCCTGCCTCATCTTCCAACTGCCACAGCGGCCCTATTAGGCCTACCAACGACTTGCGCACACGTTTTTGCATGTCCTGGTGTGTGTGTTAATCGATCCTGAGAGTTTGAAGTACATCCGGCAACATTGAGATTTTGACTGCAAAATCCAAGCAGTGGTTAGTAAGGCATTTCGGATGGATTCCCTGCCTCATCTTCCAACTGCCACAGCGGCCCTATTAGGCCTACCAACGTCTTGCGCACACGTTTTTGCATGTCCTGGTGTGTGTATTAATCGATCCTGAGAGTTTGAAGTACATCCGGCAACATTGAGATTTTGACCGCAAAATCCAAGCAGTGGTTAGTAAGGCATTTCGGATGGATTCCCTGCCTCATCTTCCAACTGCCACAGCGGCCATATTAGGACTTCCAATGACCCGTGTACACCTTTTTGCATGTCCTGGTGTGTGTATTAATCGATCCTGAGAGTTTGAAGTACATCCGGCAACATTGAGATTTTGACTGCAAAATCCAAGCAGTGGTTAGTAAGGCATTTCGGATGGATTCCCTGCCTCATCTTCCAACTGCCACAGCGGCCCTATTAGGCCTACCAACGTCTTGCGCACACGTTTTTGCATGTCCTGGTGTGTGTATTAATCGATCCTGAGAGTTTGAAGTACATCCGGCAACATTGAGATTTTGACCGCAAAATCCAAGCAGTGGTTAGTCCGGCATTTCGGATGGATTCCCTGCCTCATCTTCCAACTGCCACAGTGGCCCTATTAGGCCTTCCAATTACTCGCGGGCACCTTTTTGCATGTCCTGGTGTGTGTATTAATCGATCCTGAGTGTTTGAAGTACATCCGGCAACATTGAGATTTTGACCTCAAAATCCAAGCAGTGGTAAGTAAGGCATTTCGGATGGATTCAATGCCTCCCTTCCAACTGCCACAGCGGCCCTATTAGGCCTTCCAATTACTCGCGAGCACCTTTTTGCATGTCCTGGTGTGTGTATTAATCGATCCTGAGTGTTTGAAGTACATCCGGCAACATTGAGATTTTGACCTCAAAATCCAAGCAGTGGTTAGTAAGGCATTTCGGATGGATTCCCTGCCTCTCTTCCAACTGCCACAGCGGCCCAACGACTTGTGCACACCTTTTTGCATGTCCTGGTGTGTGTATTAATTGATCCTGAGAGTTTGAAGTTCATCCGGCAACATTGAGATTTTGACCGCAAAATCCAAGCAGTGGTTATATAAGGCACTTCGGATGGATTCCCTGCCTCCCTTCCAACTGCCACAGCGGCCCTATTAGGCCTACCAACGACCTGCGCACACCTTTTTGCATGTCCTGGTGTGTGTATTAATCGATCCTGAAAGTTTGAAGTACATCCGGCAACATTGAGATTTTGACCTCAAAATCCAAGCAGTGGTTAGGAAGGCATTTCGGATGGATTCCCTGCTTCATCTTCCAACTGCCACAGCGGCCCTATTAGGCCTTCCAATTACTCGCGGGCACCTTTTTGCATATCCTGGTGTGTGTATTAATCGATCCTGAGAGTTTGAAGTACATCCGGCAACATTGAGATTTTGACTGCAAAATCCAAGCAGTGGTTAGTAAGGCATTTCGGATGGATTCCCTGCCTCCCTTCCAACTGCCACAGCGGCCCTATTAGGCCTTCCAATGACTCGCGCACACCTTTTTGCATGTCCTGGTGTGTGTATTAATCGATCCTGGGAGTTTGAAGTACATCCGGCAACATTGAGATTTTGACCGCAAAATCCAAGCAGTGGTTAGTAAGGCATTTCGGATGGATTCCCTGCCTCTCTTCCAACTGCCACAGCGGCCCTATTAGGCCTACCAACGACTTGCGCACACCTTTTTGCATGTCCTGGTGTGTGTATTAATTGATCCTGAGAGTTTGAAGTACATCCGGCAACATTGAGATTTTGACCGCAAAATCCAAGCAGTGGTTAGTAAGGCATTTCGGATGGATTCCCTGCCTCATCTTCCAACTGCCACAGCGGCCCTATTAGGCCTACCAACGACTTGCGCACACCTTTTTGCATGTCCTGGTGTGTGTATTAATCGATCCTGAGAGTTTGAAGTACATCCGGCAACATTGAGATTTTGACCGCAAAATCCAAGCAGTGGTTAGTAAGGCATTTCGGATGGATTCCCTGCCTCATCTTCCAACTGCCACAGCGGCCCTATTAGGCCTACCAACGACTTGCGCACACCTTTTTGCATGTCCTGGTGCGTGTATTAATCGATCCTGAGAGTTTGAAGTACATCCGGCAGTATTGAGATTTTGACCGCAAAATCCAAGCAGTGGTTAGTAAGGCATTTCGGATGGATTCCCTGCCTCACCTTCCAACTGCCACAGCGGCCCTATTAGGCCTACCAACGTCTTGCGCACACGTTTTTGCATGTCCTGGTGTGTGTATTAATCGATCCTGAGAGTTTGAAGTACATCCGGCAACATTGAGATTTTGACCGCAAAATCCAAGCAGTGGTTAGTAAGGCATTTCGGATGGATTCCCTGCCTCATCTTCCAACTGCCACAGCGGCCCTATTAGGCCTACCAACGACTTGCGCACACCTTTTTGCATGTCCTGGTGTGTGTATTAATCGATCCTGAGAGTTTGAAGTACATCCGGCAACATTGAGATTTTGACCGCAAAATCCAAGCAGTGGTTAGTAAGGCATTTCGGATGGATTCCCTGCCTCATCTTCCAACTGCCACAGCGGCCCTATTAGGCCTACCAATGCATCGCGCACACCTGTTTCCATGTTTTCTTACGTGTATTAATCGATCCTGATGCAATGGAAAGCATTTCGCGACATCAGAAATTTTAATCAATTTTACATACCCGGGGTCGTGAAATTTAATCATTTTACGAGTGATTCTTCCCACTGCCACAGCGGCTCTATTAGGCCTACCAACGACTTGCGCACACCTTTTTGCATGTCCTGGTGTGTGTATTAATCGATCCTGAGAGTTTGAAGTACATCCGGCAACATTGAGATTTTGAGTAAGGCATTTCGGATGGATTCCCTGCCTCTCTTCCAACTGCCACAGCGGCCCTATTAGGCCTACCAACGACTCGCGGGCACCTTTTTGCATGTCCTGGTGTGTGTATTAATCGATCCTGAGTGTTTGAAGTACATCCGGCAACATTGAGATTTTGACCTCAAAATCCAAGCAGTGGTAAGTAAGGCATTTCGGATGGATTCAATGCCTCCCTTCCAACTGCCACAGCGGCCCTATTAGGCCTTCCAATTACTCGCGAGCACCTTTTTGCATGTCCTGGTGTGTGTATTAATCGATCCTGAGTGTTTGAAGTACATCCGGCAACATTGAGATTTTGACCTCAAAATCCAAGCAGTGGTTAGTAAGGCATTTCGGATGGATTCCCTGCCTCTCTTCCAACTGCCACAGCGGCCCAACGACTTGTGCACACCTTTTTGCATGTCCTGGTGTGTGTATTAATTGATACTGAGAGTTTGAAGTTCATCCGGCAACATTGAGATTTTGACCGCAAAATCCAAGCAGTGGTTATATAAGGCACTTCGGATGGATTCCCTGCCTCCCTTCCAACTGCCACAGCGGCCCTATTAGGCCTACCAACGACCTGCGCACACCTTTTTGCATGTCCTGGTGTGTGTATTAATCGATCCTGAAAGTTTGAAGTACATCCGGCAACATTGAGATTTTGACCTCAAAATCCAAGCAGTGGTTAGGAAGGCATTTCGGATGGATTCCCTGCTTCATCTTCCAACTGCCACAGCGGCCCTATTAGGCCTTCCAATTACTCGCGGGCACCTTTTTGCATATCCTGGTGTGTGTATTAATCGATCCTGAGAGTTTGAAGTACATCCGGCAACATTGAGATTTTGACCTCAAAATCCAAGCAGTGGTTAGTAAGGCATTTCAGAAGGATTCCCTGCCTCTCTTCCAACTGCCACAGCGGCCCTATAAGGCCTACCAACAACTTGCGCACACCTTTTTGCATGTCCTGGTGTGTGTATTAATCGATCCTGAGAGTTTGAAGTATTAATCGATCCTGATGCAATGGAAAGCATTTCGCGACATCAGAAATTTCAATCAATTTGACATACCCGGGGTCGTGAAATTAATTCATTTTACGAGTGACTCTTCCCACTGCCACAGCGGCCCTATTAGGGGTACCAACGACTTGCGCACACCTTTTTGCATGTCCTGGTGTGTGTATTAATTGATCCTGAGAGTTTGAAGTACATCCGGCAACATTGAGATTTTGACCGCAAAATCCAAGCAGTGGTTAGTAAGGCATTTCGGATGGATTCCCTGCCTCCCTTCCAACTGCCACAGCGGCCCTCATAGGCCTTCCAATGACTCGCGCACACCTTTTTGCATGTCCTGGTGTGTGTATTAATCGATCCTGAGAGTTTGAAGTACATCCGGCAACATTGAGATTTTGACTGCAAAATCCAAGCAGTGGTTAGTAAGGCATTTCGGATGGATTCCCTGCCTCCCTTCCAACTGCCACAGCGGCCCTATTAGGCCTTCCAATGACTCGCGCACACCTTTTTGCATGTCCTGGTGTGTGTATTAATCGATCCTGGGAGTTTGAAGTACATCCGGCAACATTGAGATTTTGACCGCAAAATCCAAGCAGTGGTTAGTAAGGCATTTCGGATGGATTCCCTGCCTCTCTTCCAACTGCCACAGCGGCCCTATTAGGCCTACCAACGACTTGCGCACACCTTTTTGCATGTCCTGGTGTGTGTATTAATTGATCCTGAGAGTTTGAAGTACATCCGGCAACATTGAGATTTTGACCGCAAAATCCAAGCAGTGGTTAGTAAGGCATTTCGGATGGATTCCCTGCCTCCCTTCCAACTGCCACAGCGGGTCTATTAGGCCTTCCAATTACTCGCGGGCACCTGTTTGCATGTCCTGGTGTGTGTATTAATCGATCCTTAGTGTTTGAAGTACATCCGGCAACATTGAGATTTTGACCGCAAAATCCAAGCAGTGGTTAGTAAGGCATTTCGGATGGATTCCCTGCCTCTCTTCCAACTGCCACAGCGGCCCTATTAGGCCTACCAACGACTTGCGCACACCTTTTTGCATGTCCTGGTGTGTGTATTAATTGATCCTGAGAGTTTGAAGTACATCCGGCAACATTGAGATTTTGACCGCAAAATCCAAGCAGTGGTTAGTAAGGCATTTCGGATGGATTCCCTGCCTCCCTTCCAACTGCCACAGCGGGTCTATTAGGCCTTCCAATTACTCGCGGGCACCTGTTTGCATGTCCTGGTGTGTGTATTAATCGATCCTGAGTGTTTGAAGTACATCCGGCAACATTGAGATTTTGACCGCAAAATCCAAGCAGTGGTTAGTAAGGCATTTCGGATGGATTCCCTGCCTCCCTTCCAACTGCCACAGCGGCCCTCATAGGCCTTCCAATGACTCGCGCACACCTTTTTGCATGTCCTGGTGTGTGTATTAATCGATCCTGAGAGTTTGAAGTACATCCGGCAACATTGAGATTTTGACCGCAAAATCCAAGCAGTGGTTAGTAAGGCATTTCGGATGGATTCCCTGCCTCTCTTCCAACTGCCACAGCGGCCCTATTAGGCCTACCAACGACTTGCGCACACCTTTTTGCATGTCCTTGTGTGTGTATTAATTGATCCTGAGAGTTTGAAGTACATCCGGCAACATTGAGATTTTGACCGCAAAATCCAAGCAGTGGTTAGTAAGGCATTTCGGATGGATTCCCTGCCTCTCTTCCAACTGCCACAGCGGCCCTATTAGGCCTACCAACGACTTGCGCACACCTTTTTGCATGTCCTTGTGTGTGTATTAATTGATCCTGAGAGTTTGAAGTACATCCGGCAGTATTGAGATTTTGACCGCAAAATCCAAGCAGTGGTTAGTAAAGCATTTCGGATGGATTCCCCGCCTCCCTTCCAACTGCTTTTTTTTTTTTTTTTTTTTTCATTCATTTTTGTTTTATTTTGAATTCATTAACTTACATGCTAGACAAAAATGCTTAAAACTAGCTTAACTAACTTAAGAAATGATCTTACTCCTAACCTACTGACCCTATGCGGGTACTCTAAGCTATTCTAATCTTAAATTTGTCTATACCTTTCGGATTATGCTATGTTTTTTTTATTGTGTTAAAGACACACCGTTTTACTTTTAAAGAAAACTGGAAAAAAAAACTTGGCTATATATATCTAATTTAACCTAACTTAAACTAACTAGAACTAAAACTAACCTAACATTAAAACTTAAGACTATCTTAACTATGTCCGTAACAGTACGGACGCGTGCACCAGGGCGTATATGCTATGTATATGCCTGACATATATAATTTATACGCCGTGGTGCACCTTTTTTTTTTTTTTTTGTGGATTTTTGTATTTTTTTTTTTTTTGTTTTTTTTTTTTTAATTTTTTTTTTTATTTGTTAAATTTTTTTTTTTTTTTTTTTTTTTTTTTCTTACGCTCTAACTTATAACCTATGTAAGTTGGCCACTATGGTCAACTAGCGCATCAATATGAGAAGCTACCCGCGGCGGAGACTGGTTTTGGTGTAACCACCAATAAAATTGCCGTTCTTTGGCAGACTCTCTCCTGTCTCGAGCAGAGATCGCTCTACTGAACCGGAGGAGATCCTCATGACTGCGAGCGACATCCCGTTCATATTGAAGTCGCCTGTCCACTGTTCGGCGTACGACGTGGAAGATTACAGGACATCCGTGTGGATCCTGTATTAGGCCAATTGTGTCGAGATAGAGGAACGCCTCGGGAGGAATAAAGCCGGAAAGGCGCACTCTCTCATGATACATAACGTTGGGGTAGTAAGCCCCAAAGATCAGACTGTTGGAAGAAGTCATAGCTCTTGCAATGTGCCTTCTGATCAGCTTAATAATAAAATTATCTATCCTGTTGAGGTTTGCCTCGTTGTACAGGACCTCATTGGGATAGTACTTCTTGTACTCAGACTCGGGTGTACGATACAAACGGAGACAAGTCCGAAGACATTGTCTCTCGAACAACCTCATCTTTTCCATCTGGGAAGGACTCACGTTGAACCACAGTGGACAACCGTATGCCATAATTGGCCGGATGAGAGCCATGTAGCAGATTACCTTCACCCTGGTATCAAGTTGGCTGCTGTAAAACAACCTCCTTGCCACAGCAAAGGCCTTTTTAGCTTTGGCCAGAGCAATATCTATATGTTTGTCAAAATACAGATATTGATCCAACCAAATGCCAAGATACCTTCCAACTGCCACAACGGCCCTATTAGGCCTTCCAATGACTCTAGCACACCTTTTTGCATGCCCTGGTGTGTGTATTAATCGATCCTGAGAGTTTGAAGTACATCCGGCAACATTGAGATTTTGACCGCAAAATCCAAGCAGTGGTTAGTAAGGCATTTCGGATGGATTCCCTGCCTCATCTTCCAACTGCCACAGCGGCCCTATTAGGCCTACCAACGTCTTGCGCACACGTTTTTGCATGTCCTGGTGTGTGTATTAATCGATCCTGAGAGTTTGAAGTACATCCGGCAGTATTGAGATTTTGACCGCAAAATCCAAGTAGTGGTTAGTAAGGCATTTCGGATGGATTCCCTGCCTCACCTTCCAACTGCCACAGCGGCCCTATTAGGCCTACCAACGTCTTGCGCACACGTTTTTGCATGTCCTGGTGTGTGTATTAATCGATCCTGAGAGTTTGAAGTACATCCGGCAGTATTGAGATTTTGACCGCAAAATCCAAGTAGTGGTTAGTAAGGCATTTCGGATGGATTCCCTGCCTCATCTTCCAATTGCCACAGCGGCCCTAATAGGCCTACCAACGACTTGCGCACACCTTTTTGCATGTCCTGGTGTGTGTATTAATCGATCCTGAGAGTTTAAAGTACGTCCGGCAACATTGAGATTTTGACCGCAAAATCCAAGCAGTGTAGTAAGGCATTTCGGATGGATTCCCTGCCTCCCTTCCAACTGCCACAGCGGCCCTATTAGGCCTACCAACGACTTGCGCACACCTTTTTGCATGTCCTGGTGTGTGTATTAATCGATCCTGAGAGTTTGAAGTACATCCGGCAACATTGAGATTTTGACCGCAAAATCCAAGCAGTGGTTAGTAAGGCATTTCGGATGGATTCCCTGCCTCTCTTCCAACTGCCACAGCGGCCCTATTAGGCCTACCAACGACTTGCGCACACCTTTTTGCATGTCCTGGTGTGTGTATTAATCGATCCTGAGAGTTTGAAGTACATCCGGCAGTATTGAGATTTTGACCGCAAAATCCAAGTAGTGGTTAGTAAGGCATTTCGGATGGATTCCCTGCCTCACCTTCCAACTGCCACAGCGGCCCTATTAGGCCTACCAACGTCTTGCGCACACGTTTTTGCATGTCCTGGTGTGTGTATTAATCGATCCTGAGAGTTTGAAGTACATCCGGCAACATTGAGATTTGGACCGCAAAATCCAAGCAGTGGTTAGTAAGGCATTTCGGATGGATTCCCTGCCTCATCTTCCAATTGCCACAGCGGCCCTAATAGGCCTACCAACGACTTGCGCACACCTTTTTGCATGTCCTGGTGTGTGTATTAATCGATCCTGAGAGTTTAAAGTACGTCCGGCAACATTGAGATTTTGACCGCAAAATCCAAGCAGTGGTTAGTAAGGCATTTCGGATGGATTCCCTGCCTCTCTTCCAACTGCCACAGCGGCCCTATTAGGCCTACCAACGACTTGCGCACACCTTTTTGCATGTCCTTGTGTGTGTATTAATCGATCCTGAGAGTTTGAAGTACATCCGGCAACATTGAGATTTTGACCGCAAAATCCAAGCAGTGGTTAGTAAGGCATTTCGGATGGATTCCCTGCCTCATCTTCCAACTGCCACAGCGGCCCTATTAGGCCTACCAATGCATCGCGCACACCTGTTTCCATGCTTTCTTACGTGTATTAATCGATCCTGATGCAATGGAAAGCATTTCGCGACATCAGAAATTTTAATCAATTTTACATACCCGGGGTCGTGAAATTTAATCATTTTACGAGTGATTCTTCCCACTGCCACAGCGGCTCTATTAGGCCTACCAACGACTTGCGCACACCTTTTTGCATGTCCTGGTGTGTGTATTAATCGATCCTGAGAGTTTGAAGTACATCCGGCAACATTGAGATTTTGACCGCAAAATCCAAGCAGTGTAGTAAGGCATTTCGGATGGATTCCCTGCCTCCCTTCCAACTGCCACAGCGGCCCTATTAGGCCTACCAACGACTTGCGCACACCTTTTTGCATGTCCTGGTGTGTGTATTAATCGATCCTGAGAGTTTGAAGTACATCCGGCAACATTGAGATTTTGACCGCAAAATCCAAGCAGTGGTTAGTAAGGCATTTCGGATGGATTCCCTGCCTCTCTTCCAACTGCCACAGCGGCCCTATTAGGCCTACCAACGACTTGCGCACACCTTTTTGCATGTCCTGGTGTGTGTATTAATCGATCCTGAGAGTTTGAAGTACATCCGGCAGTATTGAGATTTTGACCGCAAAATCCAAGTAGTGGTTAGTAAGGCATTTCGGATGGATTCCCTGCCTCACCTTCCAACTGCCACAGCGGCCCTATTAGGCCTACCAACGTCTTGCGCACACGTTTTTGCATGTCCTGGTGTGTGTATTAATCGATCCTGAGAGTTTGAAGTACATCCGGCAACATTGAGATTTGGACCGCAAAATCCAAGCAGTGGTTAGTAAGGCATTTCGGATGGATTCCCTGCCTCATCTTCCAATTGCCACAGCGGCCCTAATAGGCCTACCAACGACTTGCGCACACCTTTTTGCATGTCCTGGTGTGTGTATTAATCGATCCTGAGAGTTTAAAGTACGTCCGGCAACATTGAGATTTTGACCGCAAAATCCAAGCAGTGGTTAGTAAGGCATTTCGGATGGATTCCCTGCCTCTCTTCCAACTGCCACAGCGGCCCTATTAGGCCTACCAACGACTTGCGCACACCTTTTTGCATGTCCTTGTGTGTGTATTAATCGATCCTGAGAGTTTGAAGTACATCCGGCAACATTGAGATTTTGACCGCAAAATCCAAGCAGTGGTTAGTAAGGCATTTCGGATGGATTCCCTGCCTCATCTTCCAACTGCCACAGCGGCCCTATTAGGCCTACCAATGCATCGCGCACACCTGTTTCCATGTTTTCTTACGTGTATTAATCGATCCTGATGCAATGGAAAGCATTTCGCGACATCAGAAATTTTAATCAATTTTACATACCCGGGGTCGTGAAATTTAATCATTTTACGAGTGATTCTTCCCACTGCCACAGCGGCTCTATTAGGCCTACCAACGACTTGCGCACACCTTTTTGCATGTCCTGGTGTGTGTATTAATCGATCCTGAGAGTTTGAAGTACATCCGGCAACATTGAGATTTTGACCGCAAAATCCAAGCAGTGGTTAGTAAGGCATTTCGGATGGATTCCCTGCCTCTCTTCCAACTGCCACAGCGGCCCTATTAGGCCTACCAACGACTTGCGCACACCTTTTTGCATGTCCTGGTGTGTGTATTAATTGATCCTGAGAGTTTGAAGTACATCCGGCAACATTGAGATTTTGACCGCAAAATCCAAGCAGTGGTTAGTAAGGCATTTCGGATGGATTCCCTGCCTCCCTTCCAACTGCCACAGCGGGTCTATTAGGCCTTCCAATTACTCGCGGGCACCTGTTTGCATGTCCTGGTGTGTGTATTAATCGATCCTGAGTGTTTGAAGTACATCCGGCAACATTGAGATTTTGACCGCAAAATCCAAGCAGTGGTTAGTAAGGCATTTCGGATGGATTCCCTGCCTGCCTTCCAACTGCCACAGCGGCCCTCATAGGCCTTCCAATGACTCGCGCACACCTTTTTGCATGTCCTGGTGTGTGTATTAATCGATCCTGAGAGTTTGAAGTACATCCGGCAACATTGAGATTTTGACCGCAAAATCCAAGCAGTGGTTAGTAAGGCATTTCGGATGGATTCCCTGCCTCTCTTCCAACTGCCACAGCGGCCCTATTAGGCCTACCAACGACTTGCGCACACCTTTTTGCATGTCCTTGTGTGTGTATTAATTGATCCTGAGAGTTTGAAGTACATCCGGCAACATTGAGATTTTGACCGCAAAATCCAAGCAGTGGTTAGTAAGGCATTTCGGATGGATTCCCTGCCTCATCTTCCAATTGCCACAGCGGCCCTAATAGGCCTACCAACGACTTGCGCACACCTTTTTGCATGTCCTGGTGTGTGTATTAATCGATCCTGAGAGTTTAAAGTACGTCCGGCAACATTGAGATTTTGACCGCAAAATCCAAGCAGTGTAGTAAGGCATTTCGGATGGATTCCCTGCCTCATCTTCCAACTGCCACAGCGGCCCTATTAGGCCTACCAACGACTTGCGCACACCTTTTTGCATGTCCTGGTGTGTGTATTAATCGATCCTGAGAGTTTGAAGTACATCCGGCAACATTGAGATTTTGACCGCAAAATCCAAGCAGTGGTTAGTAAGGCATTTCAGATGGATGTCCTGTCTCATCTTCCAACTGCCACAGCGGCCCTATTAGGCCTACCAATGCATCGCGCACACCTGTTTCCATGTTTTCTTACGTGTATTAATCGATCCTGATGCAATGGAAAGCATTTCGCGACATCAGAAATTTTAATCAATTTTACATACCCGGGGTCGTGAAATTTAATCATTTTACGAGTGATTCTTCCCACTGCCACAGCGGCTCTATTAGGCCTACCAACGACTTGCGCACACCTTTTGCATGTCCTGGTGTGTGTATTAATCGATCCTGAGAGTTTGAAGTACATCCGGCAACATTGAGATTTTGACCGCAAAATCCAAGCAGTGGTTAGTAAGGCATTTCGGATGGATTCCCTGCCTCATCTTCCAACTGCCACAGCGGCCCTATTAGGCCTACCAATGCATCGCGCACACCTGTTTCCATGTTTTCTTACGTGTATTAATCGATCCTGATGCAATGGAAAGCATTTCGTGACATCAGAAATTTCAATCAATTTTACATACCCAGGGTCGTGAAATTTAATCATTTTACGAGTGATTCTTCCCACTGCCACAGCGGCCCTATTAGGCCTACCAACGACTTGCGCACACCTTTTTGCATGTCCTGTTGTGTGTATTAATCGATCCTGAGAGCTTGAAGTACATCCGGCAACATTGCGATTTTGACCGCAAAATCCAAGCAGTGGTTAGTAAAGCATTTCGGATGGATTCCCTGCCTCATCTTCCAACTGCCACAGCGGCCCTATTAGGCCTTCCAATGACTTGCGCACACGTTTTTGCATGTCCTGGTGTGTGTATTAATCGATCCTGAGAGTTTGAAGTACATCCGGCAACATTGAGATTTTGACCGCAAAATCCAAGCATTGGTTAGTAAGGCATTTCGGATGGATTCACTGCCTCATCTTCCAACTGCCACAGCGGCCCTATTAGGCCTTCCAATTACTCGCGGGCACCTTTTTGCATGTCCTGGTGTGTGTATTAATCGATCCTGAGTGTTTGAAGTACATCCGGCAACATTGAGATTTTGACCTTAAAATCCAAGCAGTGGTAAGTAAGGCATTTCGGATGGATTCAATGCCTCCCTTCCAACTGCCACAGCGGCCCTATTAGGCCTTCCAATTACTCGCGAGCACCTTTTTTGCATGTCCTGGTGTGTGTATTAATCGATCCTGAGTGTTTGAAGTACATCCGGCAACATTGAGATTTTGACCTCAAAATCCAAGCAGTGGTTAGTAAGGCATTTCGGATGGATTCCCTGCCTCTCTTCCAACTGCCACAGCGGCCCAACGACTTGTGCACACCTTTTTGCATGTCCTGGTGTGTGTATTAATTGATCCTGAGAGTTTGAAGTTCATCCGGCAACATTGAGATTTTGACCGCAAAATCCAAGCAGTGGTTATATAAGGCACTTCGGATGGATTCCCTGCCTCCCTTCCAACTGCCACAGCGGCCCTATTAGGCCTACCAACGACCTGCGCACAACCTTTTTGCATGTCCTGGTGTGTGTATAATCGATCCTGAAAGTTTGAAGTACATCCGGCAACATTGAGATTTTGACCTCAAAATCCAAGCAGTGGTTAGGAAGGCATTTCGGATGGATTCCCTGCTTCATCTTCCAACTGCCACAGCGGCCCTATTAGGCCTTCCAATTACTCGCGGGCACCTTTTTGCATATCCTGGTGTGTGTATTAATCGATCCTGAGAGTTTGAAGTATTAATCGATCCTGATGCAATGGAAAGCATTTCGCGACATCAGAAATTTCAATCAATTTGACATACCCGGGGTCGTGAAATTAATTCATTTTACGAGTGACTCTTCCCACTGCCACAGCGGCCCTATTAGGGGTACCAACGACTTGCGCACACCTTTTTGCATGTCCTGGTGTGTGTATTAATTGATCCTGAGAGTTTGAAGTACATCCGGCAACATTGAGATTTTGACCGCAAAATCCAAGCAGTGGTTAGTAAGGCATTTCGGATGGATTCCCTGCCTCCCTTCCAACTGCCACAGCGGCCCTCATAGGCCTTCCAATGACTCGCGCACACCTTTTTGCATGTCCTGGTGTGTGTATTAATCGATCCTGAGAGTTTGAAGTACATCCGGCAACATTGAGATTTTGACTGCAAAATCCAAGCAGTGGTTAGTAAGGCATTTCGGATGGATTCCCTGCCTCCCTTCCAACTGCCACAGCGGCCCTATTAGGCCTTCCAATGACTCGCGCACACCTTTTTGCATGTCCTGGTGTGTGTATTAATCGATCCTGAGAGTTTAAAGTACGTCCGGCAACATTGAGATTTTGACCGCAAAATCCAAGCAGTGTAGTAAGGCATTTCGGATGGATTCCCTGCCTCATCTTCCAACTGCCACAGCGGCCCTATTAGGCCTACCAACGACTTTGCGCACACCTTTTTGCATGTCCTGGTGTGTGTATTAATCCGATCCTGAGAGTTTAAAGTACGTCCGGCAACATTGAGATTTTGACCGCAAAATCCAAGCAGTGTAGTAAGGCATTTCGGATGGATTCCCCTGCCTCATCTTCCAACTGCCACAGCGGCCCTATTAGGCCTACCAACGACTTGCGCACACCTTTTTGCATGTCCTGGTGTGTGTATTAATCGATCCTGAGAGTTTGAAGTACATCCGGCAACATTGAGATTTTTGACCGCAAAATCCAAGCATTGGTTAGTAAGGCATTTCGGATGGATTCAACTGCCTCATCTTCCAGACTGCCACAGCGGCCCTATTAGGCCTACCAATGCATCGCGCACACCTGTTTACATGTTTTCTTACGTGTATTAATCGATCCTGATGCAATGGAAAGCATTTCGCGACATCAAAATTTTAATCCAATTTTACATACCCGGAGTCCGTGAAATTTAATCATTTTACGAGTGATTCTTCCCACTGCCACAGCGGCTCTATTAGGCCTACCAACGACTTGCGCACACCTTTTTTGCATGTCCTGGTGTGTGTATTAATCGATCCTGAGAGTTTGAAGTACATCCGGCAACATTGATATTTTGACCGCAAAATCCAAGCAGTGGTTAGTAAGGCATTTCGGATGGATTCCCTGCCTCATCTTCCAACTGCCACAGCGGCCCTATTAGGCCTACCAATGCATCGCGCACACCTGTTTCCATGTTTTCTTACGTGTATTAATCGATCCTGATGCAATGGAAAGCATTTCGTGACATCAGAAATTTCAATCAATTTTACATACCCGGGGTCGTGAAATTTAATCATTTTACGAGTGATTCTTCCCACTGCCACAGCGGCCCTATTAGGCCTACCAACGACTTGCGCACACCTTTTTGCATGTCCTGTTGTGTGTATTAATCGATCCTGAGAGCTTGAAGTACGTCCAGCAACATTGAGATTTTGACCGCAAAATCCAAGCAGTGGTTAGTAAGGCATTTCGGATGGATTCCCTGCCTCCCTTCCAACTGCCACAGCGGCCCTATTAGGCCTACCAACGACCTGCGCACACCTTTTTGCATGTCCTGGTGTGTGTATTAATCGATCCTGAAAGTTTGAAGTATATCCGGCAACATTGCGATTTTGACCGCAAAATCCAAGCAGTGGTTAGTAAGGCATTTCGGATGGATTCCCTGCCTCATCTTCCAACTGCCACAGCGGCCCTATTAGGCCTTCCAATTACTCGCGGGCACCTTTTTGCATGTCCTGGTGTGTGTATTAATCGATCCTGAGTGTTTGAAGTACATCCGGCAACATTGAGATTTTGACCTTAAAATCCAAGCAGTGGTAAGTAAGGCATTTCGGATGGATTCAATGCCTCCCTTCCAACTGCCACAGCGGCCCTATTAGGCCTTCCAATTACTCGCGAGCACCTTTTTGCATGTCCTGGTGTGTGTATTAATCGATCCTGAGTGTTTGAAGTACATCCGGCAACATTGAGATTTTGACCTCAAAATCCAAGCAGTGGTTAGTAAGGCATTTCGGATGGATTCCCTGCCTCTCTTCCAACTGCCACAGCGGCCCAACGACTTGTGCACACCTTTTTGCATGTCCTGGTGTGTGTATTAATTGATCCTGAGAGTTTGAAGTTCATCCGGCAACATTGAGATTTTGACCGCAAAATCCAAGCAGTGGTTAGTAAGGCATTTCGGATGGATTCCCTGCCTCCCTTCCAACTGCCACAGCGGCCCTATTAGGCCTACCAACGACCTGCGCACACCTTTTTGCATATCATGGTGTGTGTATTAATCGATCCTGAGAGTTTGAAGTACATCCGGCAACATTGAGATTTTGACCGCAAAATCCAAGCAGTGGCAACATTGAGATTTTGACCTCAAAATCCAAGCAGTGGTTAGTAAGGCATTTCGGATGGATTCCCTGCCTCCCTTCCAACTGCCACAGCGGCCCTATAAGGCCTACCAACAACTTGCGCACACCTTTTTGCATGTCCTGGTGTGTGTATTAATCGATCCTGAGAGTTTGAAGTATTAATCGATCCTGATGCAATGGAAAGCATTTCGCGACATCAGAAATTTCAATCAATTTGACATACCCGGGGTCGTGAAATTAATTCATTTTACGAGTGACTCTTCCCACTGCCACAGCGGCCCTATTAGGGGTACCAACGACTTGCGCACACCTTTTTGCATGTCCTGGTGTGTGTATTAATTGATCCTGAGAGTTTGAAGTACATCCGGCAACATTGAGATTTTGACCGCAAAATCCAAGCAGTGGTTAGTAAGGCATTTCGGATGGATTCCCTGCCTCCCTTCCAACTGCCACAGCGGCCCTCATAGGCCTTCCAATGACTCGCGCACACCTTTTTGCATGTCCTGGTGTGTGTATTAATCGATCCTGAGAGTTTGAAGTACATCCGGCAACATTGAGATTTTGACCGCAAAATCCAAGCAGTGGTTAGTAAGGCATTTCGGATGGATTCCCTGCCTCTCTTCCAACTGCCACAGCGGCCCTATTAGGCCTACCAACGACTTGCGCACACCTTTTTGCATGTCCTGGTGTGTGTATTTAATTGATCCTGAGAGTTTGAAGTACATCCGGCAACATTGAGATTTTGACCGCAAAATCCAAGCAGTGGTTAGTAAGGCATTTCGGATGGATTCCCTGCCTCCCTTCCAACTGCCACAGCGGGTCTATTAGGCCTTCCAATTACTCGCGGGCACCTGTTTGCATGTCCTGGTGTGTGTATTAATCGATCCTGAGTGTTTGAAGTACATCCGGCAACATTGAGATTTTGACCGCAAAATCCAAGCAGTGGTTAGTAAGGCATTTCGGATGGATTCCCTGCCTCCCTTCCAACTGCCACAGCGGCCCTCATAGGCCTTCCAATGACTCGCGCACACCTTTTTGCATGTCCTGGTGTGTGTATTAATCGATCCTGAGAGTTTGAAGTACATCCGGCAACATTGAGATTTTGACCGCAAAATCCAAGCAGTGGTTAGTAAGGCATTTCGGATGGATTCCCTGCCTCACCTTCCAACTGCCACAGCGGCCCTATTAGGCCTACCAACGTCTTGCGCACACGTTTTTGCATGTCCTGGTGTGTGTATTAATCGATCCTGAGAGTTTGAAGTACATCCGGCAACATTGAGATTTGGACCGCAAAATCCAAGCAGTGGTTAGTAAGGCATTTCGGATGGATTCCCTGCCTCATCTTCCAATTGCCACAGCGGCCCTAATAGGCCTACCAACGACTTGCGCACACCTTTTTGCATGTCCTGGTGTGTGTATTAATCGATCCTGAGAGTTTAAAGTACGTCCGGCAACATTGAGATTTTGACCGCAAAATCCAAGCAGTGTAGTAAGGCATTTCGGATGGATTCCCTGCCTCCCTTCCAACTGCCACAGCGGCCCTATTAGGCCTACCAACGACTTGCGCACACCTTTTTGCATGTCCTGGTGTGTGTATTAATCGATCCTGAGAGTTTGAAGTACATCCGGCAACATTGAGATTTTGACCGCAAAATCCAAGCAGTGGTTATATAAGGCATTTCGGATGGATTCCCTGCCTCATCTTCCAACTGCCACAGCGGCCCTATTAGGCCTTCCAATGACTCTCGCACACCTTTTTGCATGTCCTGGTGTGTGTATTAATCGATCCTGAGAGTTTGAAGTACATCCGGCAACATTGAGATTTTGACCGCAAAATCCAAGCAGTGGTTAGTAAGGCATTTCGGATGGATTCCCTGCCTCTCTTCCAACTGCCACAGCGGCCCTATTAGGGGTACCAACGACTTGCGCACACCTTTTTGCATGTCCTGGTGTGTGTATTAATTGATCCTGAGAGTTTGAAGTACATCCGGCAACATTGAGATTTTGACCGCAAGATCCAAGCAGTGGTTAGTAAGGCATTTCGGATGGATTCCCTGCCTCATCTTCCAACTGCCACAGCGGCCCTATTAGGCCTACCAACGACTTGCGCACACCTTTTTGCATGTCCTGGTGCGTGTATTAATCGATCCTGAGAGTTTGAAGTACATCCGGCAGTATTGAGATTTTGACCGCAAAATCCAAGCAGTGGTTAGTAAGGCATTTCGGATGGATTCCCTGCCTCACCTTCCAACTGCCACAGTGGCCCTATTAGGCCTACCAACGTCTTGCGCACACGTTTTTGCATGTCCTGGTGTGTGTATTAATCGATCCTGAGAGTTTGAAGTACATCCGGCAACATTGAGATTTGGACCGCAAAATCCAAGCAGTGGTTAGTAAGGCATTTCGGATGGATTCCCTGCCTCATCTTCCAATTGCCACAGCGGCCCTAATAGGCCTACCAACGACTTGCGCACACCTTTTTGCATGTCCTGGTGTGTGTATTAATCGATCCTGAGAGTTTAAAGTACGTCCGGCAACATTGAGATTTTGACCGCAAAATCCAAGCAGTGTAGTAAGGCATTTCGGATGGATTCCCTGCCTCCCTTCCAACTGCCACAGCGGCCCTATTAGGCCTACCAACGACTTGCGCACACCTTTTTGCATGTCCTGGTGTGTGTATTAATCGATCCTGAGAGTTTGAAGTACATCCGGCAACATTGAGATTTTGACCGCAAAATCCAAGCAGTGGTTAGTAAGGCATTTCGGATGGATTCCCTGCCTCTCTTCCAACTGCCACAGCGGCCCTATTAGGGGTACCAACGACTTGCGCACACCTTTTTGCATGTCCTGGTGTGTGTATTAATTGATCCTGAGAGTTTGAAGTACATCCGGCAACATTGAGATTTTGACCGCAAAATCCAAGCAGTGGTTAGTAAGGCATTTCGGATGGATTCCCTGCCTCACCTTCCAACTGCCACAGCGGCCCTATTAGGCCTACCAACGACTTGCGCACACCTTTTTGCATGTCCTGGTGCGTGTATTAATCGATCCTGAGAGTTTGAAGTACATCCGGCAGTATTGAGATTTTGACCGCAAAATCCAAGCAGTGGTTAGTAAGGCATTTCGGATGGATTCCCTGCCTCACCTTCCAACTGCCACAGCGGCCCTATTAGGCCTACCAACGTCTTGCGCACACGTTTTTGCATGTCCTGGTGTGTGTATTAATCGATCCTGAGAGTTTGAAGTACATCCGGCAACATTGAGATTTGGACCGCAAAATCCAAGCAGTGGTTAGTAAGGCATTTCGGATGGATTCCCTGCCTCATCTTCCAATTGCCACAGCGGCCCTAATAGGCCTACCAACGACTTGCGCACACCTTTTTGCATGTCCTGGTGTGTGTATTAATCGATCCTGAGAGTTTAAAGTACGTCCGGCAACATTGAGATTTTGACCGCAAAATCCAAGCAGTGTAGTAAGGCATTTCGGATGGATTCCCTGCCTCCCTTCCAACTGCCACAGCGGCCCTATTAGGCCTACCAACGACTTGCGCACACCTTTTTGCATGTCCTGGTGTGTGTATTAATCGATCCTGAGAGTTTGAAGTACATCCGGCAACATTGAGATTTTGACCGCAAAATCCAAGCAGTGGTTATATAAGGCATTTCGGATGGATTCCCTGCCTCATCTTCCAACTGCCACAGCGGCCCTATTAGGCCTTCCAATGACTCTCGCACACCTTTTTGCATGTCCTGGTGTGTGTATTAATCGATCCTGAGAGTTTGAAGTACATCCGGCAACATTGAGATTTTGACCGCAAAATCCAAGCAGTGGTTAGTAAGGCATTTCGGATGGATTCCCTGCCTCATCTTCCAACTGCCACAGCGGCCCTATTAGGCCTACCAACGACCTGCGCACACCTTTTTGCATGTCCTGGTGTGTGTATTAATCGATCCTGAAAGTTTGAAGTACATCCGGCAACATTGAGATTTTGACTGCAAAATCCAAGCAGTGGTTAGTAAGGCATTTCGGATGGATTCCCTGCCTCCCTTCCAACTGCCACAGCGGCCCTATTAGGCCTTCCAATGACTCGCGCACACCTTTTTGCATGTCCTGGTGTGTGTATTTATCGATCCTGAGAGTTTGAAGTACATCCGGCAACGTTGAGATTTTGACCGCAAAATCCAAGCAGTGGTTAGTAAGGCATTTCGGATGGATTCCCTGCCTCATCTTCCAACTGCCACAGCGGCCCTATTAGGCGTTCCAATCACTCGTGCACACTTTTTTGCATGTCCTGGTGTGTGTCTTAATCGATCCTGAGAGTTTAAAGTAAATCCGGCAACATTGAGATTTTGACCGCAAAATCCAAGCAGTGGTTAGTAAGGCATTTCGGATGGATTCCCTGCCTCCCTTCCAACTGCCACAGCGGCCCTCATAGGCCTTCCAATGACTCGCGCACACCTTTTTGCATGTCCTGGTGTGTGTATTAATCGATCCTGAGAGTTTGAAGTACATCCGGCAACATTGAGATTTTGACCGCAAAATCCAAGCAGTGGTTATCAAGGCATTTCGGATGGATTCCCTGCCTCATCTTCCAACTGCCACAGCGGCCCTATAAGGCCTACCAACGACTTGCGCACATCTTTTTGCATGTCCTGGTGTGTGTATTAATCGATTCTGAGAGTTTGAAGTACATCCGGCAACATTGAGCTTTTGACCGCAAAATCCAAGCAGTGGTTAGTAAGGCATTTCGGATGGATTCCCTGCCACAGCGGCCTATTAGGCCTACCAACGACTTGCGCACACCTTTTTGCATGTCCTGGTGTGTGTATTAATCGATCCTGAGAGTTTGAAGTACATCCGGCAACGTTGAGATTTTGACCGCAAAATCCAAGCAGTGGTTAGTAAGGCATTTCGGATGGATTCCCTGCCTCATCTTCCAACTGCCACAGCGGCCCTATTAGGCCTTCCAATGACTCGCGCACACCTTTTTGCATGTCCTCGTGTGTGTATTAATCGATCCTGAGAGTTTGAAGTACATCCGGCAACATTGAGATTTGGACCGCAAAATCCAAGCAGTGGTTAGTAAGGCATTTCGGATGGATTCCCTGCCTCATCTTCCAACTGCCACAGCGGCCCTATTAGGCCTACCAACGACTTGCGCACACCTTTTTGCATGTCCTGGTGTGTGTATTAATCGATCCTGAGAGTTTGAAGTACATCCGGCAACATTGAGATTTGGACCGCAAAATCCAAGCAGTGGTTAGTAAGGCATTTCGGATGGATTCCCTGCCTCATCTTCCAATTGCCACAGCGGCCCTATTAGGCCTACCAACGACTTGCGCACACCTTTTTGCATGTCCTGGTGTGTGTATTAATCGATCCTGAGAGTTTAAAGTACGTCCGGCAACATTGAGATTTTGACCGCAAAATCCAAGCAGTGTAGTAAGGCATTTCGGATGGATTCCCTGCCTCATCTTCCAACTGCCACAGCGGCCCTATTAGGCCTACCAACGACTTGCGCACACCTTTTTGCATGTCCTGGTGTGTGTATTAATCGATCCTGAGAGTTTGAAGTACATCCGGCAACATTGAGATTTTGACCGCAAAATCCAAGCAGTGTAGTAAGGCATTTCGGATGGATTCCCTGCCTCATCTTCCAACTGCCACAGCGGCCCTATTAGGCCTACCAACGACTTGCGCACACCTTTTTGCATGTCCTGGTGTGTGTATTAATCGATCCTGAGAGTTTAAAGTACGTCCTGCAACATTGAGATTTTGACCGCAAAATCCAAGCAGTGGTTAGTAAGGCATTTCGGATGGATTCCCTGCATCATCTTCCAACTGCCACAGTGGCCTATTAGGCCTACCAACGACTTGCGCACAACTTTTTGCATGCCCTGGTGTGTGTATTAATCGATCCTGAGAGTTTGAAGTACATCCGTCAACATTGAGATTTTGACCGCAAAATCCAAGCAGTGGTTAGTCATTTCGGATGGATTCCCTGCCTCCCTTCCAACTGCCACAGCGGCCCTATTAGGCATTCCAAAGACTCGCGCACACCTTTTTGCATGTCCTGGTGTGTGTATTAATCGATCCTGAGAGTTTGAAGTACATCCGGCAACATTGAGATTTTGACTGCAAGATCCAAGCAGTGGTTAGTAAGGCATTTCGGATGGATTCCCTGCCTCATCTTCCAACTGCCACAGCGGCCATATTAGGCCTTCCAATGACTCGCGCACACCTTTTTGCATGTCCTGGTGTGTGTATTAATCGATCCTGAGAGTTTGAAGTACATCCGTCAACATTGAGATTTTGACCGCAAAATCCAAGCAGTGCTTAGTAAGGCATTTCGGATGGATTCCCTGCCTCCCTTCCAACTGATACAGCAGCCCTATTAGGCCTACCAACGACTTGCGCACAACTTTTTGCATGCCCTGGTGTGTGTATTAATCGATCCTGAGAGTTTGAAGTACATCCGGCAACATTGAGATTTTGACCGCAAAATCCAAGCAGTGGTTAGTAAGGCATTTCGGATGGATTCCCTGCCTCCCTTCCAACTGCCACAGCGGCCCTATTAGGCCTTCCAGTGACTCACGCACACCTTTTTGCATGTCCTTGTGTGTGTATTAGTCGATCCTGAGAGTTTGAAGTACATCCGGCAACATTGAGATTTTGACCGCAAAATCCAAGCAGTGGTTAGTAAGGCATTTCGGATGGATTCCCTGCCTCCCTTCCAACTGTCACACCGTCCCTATTAGGCCTACCAATGACCCGCGCACACCTTTTTGCATGTCCTGGTGTGTGTATTAGTCGATCCTGAGAGTTTAATGTACATCCGGCAACATTGAGATTTTGACTGCAAAATCCAAGCAGTGGTTAGTAAGGCATTTCGGATGGATTCCCTGCCTCCCTTCCAACTGCCACAGCGGCCCTATTAGGCCTTCCAATTACTCGCGGGCACCTTTTTGCATGTCCTGGTGTGTGTATTAGTCGATCCTGAGAGTTCGAAGTACATCCGGCAACATTGAGATTTTGACCGCAAAATCCAAGCAGTGAGTAAGACATTTCTGCCTCATCTTCCAACTGCCACAGCGGCCCTATTAGCCCTTCCAATGAGTCGCGCACACCTTTTTGCATGTCCTGGTGTGTGTATTAATCGATCCTGAGAGTTTGAAGTAAATCCGGCAACATTGGGATTTTGACCGCAAAATCCAAGCAGTGGTTAGTAATGCATTTCGGATGGATTCCCTGCCTCATCTTCCAACTGCCACAGCGGCCCTATTAGGCCTGCATGTCTTCGTGTGTGTATTAATCGATCCTGAGAGATTGAAGTACATCCGGCAACATTGAGATTTTGACCGCAAAATCCAAGCAGTGGTTAGTAAGGCATTTCGGATGGATTCCCTGCCTCCCTTCCAACTGCCACAGCGGCCCTATTAGGCCTTCCAATGACTCACGCTCACCTTTCTGCATGTCCTGGTGTGTGTATTAATCGATCATGAGAGTTTGAAGTACATCCGTCAACATTGAGATTTTGACCGCAAAATCCAAGCAGTGGTTAGTAAGGCATTTCGGGTGCATTCCCTGCCTCATCTTCCAACTGCCACAGCGGCCCTATTAGGCCTTCCAATGACTCGCGCACACCTTTTTGCATGTCCTGGTGTGTGTATTAGTCGATCCTGAGAGTTTAATGTACATCCGGCAACATTGAGATTTTGACTGCAAAATCCAAGCAGTGGTTAGTAAGGCATTTCGGATGGATTCCCTGCCTCCCTTCCAACTGCCACAGCGGCCCTATTAGGCCTTCCAATTACTCGCGGGCACCTTTTTGCATGTCCTGGTGTGTGTATTAGTCGATCCTGAGAGTTCGAAGTACATCCGGCAACATTGAGATTTTGACCGCAAAATCCAAGCAGTGTAGTAAGGCATTTCGGATGGATTCCCTGCCTCATCTTCCAACTGCCACAGCGGCCCTATTAGGCCTACCAACGACTTGCGCACACCTTTTTGCATGTCCTGGTGTGTGTATTAATCGATCCTGAGAGTTTGAAGTACATCCGGCAACATTGAGATTTTGACCGCAAAATCCAAGCAGTGTAGTAAGGCATTTCGGATGGATTCCCTGCCTCATCTTCCAACTGCCACAGCGGCCCTATTAGGCCTACCAACGACTTGCGCACACCTTTTTGCATGTCCTGGTGTGTGTATTAATCGATCCTGAGAGTTTAAAGTACGTCCTGCAACATTGAGATTTTGACCGCAAAATCCAAGCAGTGGTTAGTAAGGCATTTCGGATGGATTCCCTGCATCATCTTCCAACTGCCACAGTGGCCTATTAGGCCTACCAACGACTTGCGCACAACTTTTTGCATGCCCTGGTGTGTGTATTAATCGATCCTGAGAGTTTGAAGTACATCCGTCAACATTGAGATTTTGACCGCAAAATCCAAGCAGTGGTTAGTCATTTCGGATGGATTCCCTGCCTCCCTTCCAACTGCCACAGCGGCCCTATTAGGCATTCCAAAGACTCGCGCACACCTTTTTGCATGTCCTGGTGTGTGTATTAATCGATCCTGAGAGTTTGAAGTACATCCGGCAACATTGAGATTTTGACTGCAAGATCCAAGCAGTGGTTAGTAAGGCATTTCGGATGGATTCCCTGCCTCATCTTCCAACTGCCACAGCGGCCATATTAGGCCTTCCAATGACTCGCGCACACCTTTTTGCATGTCCTGGTGTGTGTATTAATCGATCCTGAGAGTTTGAAGTACATCCGTCAACATTGAGATTTTGACCGCAAAATCCAAGCAGTGCTTAGTAAGGCATTTCGGATGGATTCCCTGCCTCCCTTCCAACTGATACAGCAGCCCTATTAGGCCTACCAACGACTTGCGCACAACTTTTTGCATGCCCTGGTGTGTGTATTAATCGATCCTGAGAGTTTGAAGTACATCCGGCAACATTGAGATTTTGACCGCAAAATCCAAGCAGTGGTTAGTAAGGCATTTCGGATGGATTCCCTGCCTCCCTTCCAACTGCCACAGCGGCCCTATTAGGCCTTCCAGTGACTCACGCACACCTTTTTGCATGTCCTTGTGTGTGTATTAGTCGATCCTGAGAGTTTGAAGTACATCCGGCAACATTGAGATTTTGACCGCAAAATCCAAGCAGTGGTTAGTAAGGCATTTCGGATGGATTCCCTGCCTCCCTTCCAACTGTCACACCGTCCCTATTAGGCCTACCAATGACCCGCGCACACCTTTTTGCATGTCCTGGTGTGTGTATTAGTCGATCCTGAGAGTTTAATGTACATCCGGCAACATTGAGATTTTGACTGCAAAATCCAAGCAGTGGTTAGTAAGGCATTTCGGATGGATTCCCTGCCTCCCTTCCAACTGCCACAGCGGCCCTATTAGGCCTTCCAATTACTCGCGGGCACCTTTTTGCATGTCCTGGTGTGTGTATTAGTCGATCCTGAGAGTTCGAAGTACATCCGGCAACATTGAGATTTTGACCGCAAAATCCAAGCAGTGAGTAAGACATTTCTGCCTCATCTTCCAACTGCCACAGCGGCCCTATTAGCCCTTCCAATGAGTCGCGCACACCTTTTTGCATGTCCTGGTGTGTGTATTAATCGATCCTGAGAGTTTGAAGTAAATCCGGCAACATTGGGATTTTGACCGCAAAATCCAAGCAGTGGTTAGTAATGCATTTCGGATGGATTCCCTGCCTCATCTTCCAACTGCCACAGCGGCCCTATTAGGCCTGCATGTCTTCGTGTGTGTATTAATCGATCCTGAGAGATTGAAGTACATCCGGCAACATTGAGATTTTGACCGCAAAATCCAAGCAGTGGTTAGTAAGGCATTTCGGATGGATTCCCTGCCTCCCTTCCAACTGCCACAGCGGCCCTATTAGGCCTTCCAATGACTCACGCTCACCTTTCTGCATGTCCTGGTGTGTGTATTAATCGATCATGAGAGTTTGAAGTACATCCGTCAACATTGAGATTTTGACCGCAAAATCCAAGCAGTGGTTAGTAAGGCATTTCGGGTGCATTCCCTGCCTCATCTTCCAACTGCCACAGCGGCCCTATTAGGCCTTCCAATGACTCGCGCACACCTTTTTGCATGTCCTGGTGTGTGTATTAATCGATCCTGAGAGTTTGAAGTACATCCGGCAACATTGAGATTTTGACCGCACAATCCAAGCAGTGGTTAGTAAGGCATTTCGGATGGATTCCCTGCCTCCCTTCCAACTGCCACAGCGGTCCTATTAGGCCTGCATGTCTTCGTGGGTGTATTAATCGATCCTGAGAGTTTGAAGTACATCCGGCAAACATTGAGATTTTGACCGCAAGATCCAAGCAGTGGTTAGTAAGGCATTTCGGATGGATTCCCTGCCTCATCGTCCAACTGCCACAGCGGCCCTAAAAGGCCTTCCAATGACTCGCGCACACCTTTTTGCATGTCCTGGTGTGTGTATTAATCGATCCTGAGAGTTTGAACTACATCCGGCAACATTGAGATTTTGACCGCAAAATCCAAGCAGTGGTTAGTAAGGCATTTCGGATGGATTCAATGCCTCATCTTCCAACTGCCACAGCGGCCCTAAAAGGCCTTCCAATGACTCGCGCACACCTTTTTGCATGTCCTGGTGTGTGTATTAATCGATCCTGAGAGTTTGAAGTACATCCGGCAAACATTGAGATTTTGACCGCAAGATCCAAGCAGTGGTTAGTAAGGCATTTGGGATGGATTCCCTGCCTCCCTTCCAACTGCCACAGCGGCCCTATTAGGCCTGCATGTCTTCGTGTGTGTATTAATCGATCCTGAGAGTTTGAAGTACATACGGCAACATTGAGATTTTGACCGCAAAATCCAAGCAGTGGTTAGTAAGGCATTTCGGATGGATTCCCTGCCTCCCTTCCAACTGCCACAGCGGCCCTATTAGGCCTGCATGTCTTCGTGGGTGTATTAATCGATCCTGAGAGTTTGAACTACATCCGGCAACATTGAGATTTTGACCGCAAGATCCAAGCAGTGGTTAGTAAGGCATTTCGGATGGATTCCCTGCCTCATCTTCCAACTGTAACAGCGGCCCCATTAGGCCTTCCAATGACTCGCGCACACCTTTTTGCATGTCCTGGTGTGTGTATTAATCGATCCCGAGAGTTTGAAGTACATCCGGCAACATTGAGATTTTGACCGCAAAATCCAAGCAGTGGTTAGTAAGGCATTTGGGATGGATTCCCTGCCTCCCTTCCAACTGCCACAGCGGCCCTATTAGGCCTTCCAATGACTCGCGCACACCTTTTTGCATGTCCTGGTGTGTGTATTAATCGATCCTGAGAGTTTGAAGTACATCCGGCAACATTGAGATTTTGACCGCAAGATCCAAGCAGTGGTTAGTAAGGCATTTCGGATGGATTCCCTGCCTCCCTTCCAACTGCCACAGCGGCCCTATTAGGCCTGCATGTCTTCGTGGGTGTATTAATCGATCCTGAGAGTTTGAACTACATCCGGCAACATTGAGATTTTGACCGCAAAATCCAAGCAGTGGTTAGTAAGGCATTTCGGATGGATTCCCTGAGATCCTGAGAGTTTGAAGTACATCCGGCAACATTGAGATTTTGACCGCAAAATCCAAGCAGTGGTTAGTAAGGCATTTCGGGGCATTCCCTGCCTCATCTTCCAACTGCCACAGCGGCCCTATTAGGCCTGCATGTCTTCGTGTGTGTATTAATCGATCCTGAGAGTTTGAAGTACATCCGGCAACATTGAGATTTTGACCGCAAGATCCAAGCAGTGGTAAGTAAGTCATTTCGGATGGATTCCCTGCCTCCCTTCCAACTGCCACAGCGGCCCTATGAGGCCTGCATGTCTTCGTGTGTGTATTAATCGATCCTGAGAGTTTGAAGTACATCCGGAAACATTGAGATTTTGACCGCAAAATCCAAGCAGTGGTTAGTAAGGCATTTCGGATGGACTCCCTGCCTCATCTTGCAACTGCCACAGCGGCCCTATTAGGCCTTCCAATGACTCGCGCACACCTTTTTGCATATCCTGGTGTGTTTATTAATCGATCCTGAGAGTTTGAAGTACATCCGGCAACATTGAGATTTTGACCGCAAAATCCAAGCACTGGTTAGTAAGGCATTTCGGATGGATTCCCTGCCTCATCTTCCAACTGCCACAGCGGGCCTATTAGGCCTTCCAATGACTCGCGCACACCGTTTTGCATGTCCTGGTGTGTGTATTAATCGATGCTGAGAGTTTGAAGTACATTAGGTAACATTGAGATTTTGACCGCAATATCCAAGCAGTGGTTAGTAAGGCATTTCGGATGGATTCCCTGCCTCCCTTCCAACTGCCACAGCGGCCCTATTAGGCCTTCCAATGACTCGCGCACACCTTTTTGCATGTCCTGGTGTGTGTATTAATCGATCCTGAGAGTTTGAACTACATCCGGCAACATTGAGATTTTGACCGCAAAATCCAAGCAGTGGTTAGTAAGGCATTTCGGATGGATTCCCTGCCTCCCTTCCAACTGCCACAGCGGCCCTATTAGGCCTTCCAATGACTCGCGCACACCTTTTTGCATGTCCTGGTGTGTGTATTAATCGATCCTGAGAGTTTAAAGTACGTCCGGCAACATTGAGATTTTGACCGCAAAATCCAAGCAGTGGTTAGTAAGGCATTTCGGATGGATTCCCTGCCTCCCTTCCAACTGCCACAGCGGCCCTATTAGGCCTTCCAATGACTCACGCCCACCTTTTTGCATGTCCTGGTGTGTGTATTAATCGATGCTGAGAGTTTGAAGTACGTCCGGCAACATTGAGATTTTGACCGCAAAATCCAAGCAGTGGTTAGTAAGGCATTTCGGATGGATTCCCTGCCTCCCTTCCAACTGCCACAGCGGCCCTATTAGGCCTTCCAATGACTCGCGCACACCTTTTTGCATGTCCTGGTGTGTGTATTAACCGATCCTGAGAGTTTGAACTACATCCGGCAACATTGAGATTTTGACCGCAAAATCCAAGCAGTGGTTAGTAAGGCATTTCGGATGGATTCCCTGCCTCCCTTCCAACTGCCACAGCGGCCCTATTAGGCCTTCCAATGACTCGCGCACACCTTTTTGCATGTCCTGGTGTGTGTATTAATCGATCCTGAGAGTTTGAACTACATCCGGCAACATTGAGATTTTGACCGCAAAATCCAAGCAGTGGTTAGTAAGGCATTTCGGGTGCATTCCCTGCCTCATCTTCCAACTGCCACAGCGGCCCTATTAGGCCTGCATGTCTTCGTGTGTGTATTAATCGATCCTGAGAGTTTGAACTTCATCCGGCAACATTGAGATTTTGACCGCAAAATCCAAGCAGTGGTTAGTAAGGCATTTCGGATGGATTTCCTGCCTCCCTTCCAACTGCCACAGCGGCCCTATTAGGCCTTCCAATGACTCGCGCAAATCTTTTTGCATGTCCTAGTGTGTGTATTAATCGATCCTGAGAGTTTAAAGTACGTCCGACAACATTGAGATTTTGACCGCAAAATCCAAGCAGTGGTTAGTAAGGCATTTCGGATGGATTCCCTGCCTCCCTTCCAACTGTCACAGCGGCCCTATTAGGCCTACCAACGACTTGCGCACACCTTTTTGCATGTCCTGGTGTGTGTATTAATCGATCCTGAGAGTTTGAAGTACATCCGGCAACATTGAGATTTTGACCGCAAAATCCAAGCAGTGGTTAGTAAGGCATTTCGGATGGATTCCCTGCCTCCTTCCAACTGCCACAGCGGCCCTATTAGGCCTACCAACGACTTGCGCACACCCTTTTGCATGTCCTGGTGTGTGTATTAATCGATCCTGAGAGTTTGAAGTACATCCGGCAACATTGAGATTTTGACCGCAAAATCCAAGCAGTGGTTAGTAAGGCATTTCGGATGGATTCCCTGCCTCCCTTCCAACTGCCACAGCGGCCCTATTAGGCCTTCCAATGACTCGCGCACACCTTTTTGCATGTCCTGGTGTGTGTATTAATCGATCCTGAGAGTTTAAAGTACGTCCGGCAACATTGAGATTTTGACAGCAAAATCCAAGCAGTGGTTAGTAAGGCATTTCGTATGGATTCCCTACCTCATCTTGCAACTGCCACAGCGGCCCTATTAGGCCTTCCAATGACTCGCGCACACCTTTTTGCATGTCCTGGTGTGTGTATTAATCGATCCTGAGAGTTTGAAGTACATCCGGCAACATTGAGATTTTGACTGCAAAATCCAAGCAGTGGTTAGTAAGGCATTTGGATGGATTGCCTGCCTCATCTTCCAACTGCCACAGGGGATTCCCTGCCTCATCTTCCAACTGCCACAGCGGCCCTATTAGGCCTTCCAATGACTCGCGCACACCTTTTTGCATGTCCTGGTGTGTGTATTATTCCATCCTGAGAGTTTGAAGTACATCCGGCAACATTGAGATTTTGACCACAAAATCCAAGCAGTGGCATTTCGGATGGATTCCGTGCCTCATCTTCCAACTGCCACAGCGGCCCTATTAGGCCTTCCAATGACTCGCGCACACCTTTTTGCATGTCCTGGTGTGTGTATTAATCGATCCTGAGAGTTTGAAGTACATCCAGCAACATTGAGATTTTGACCGCAAAATCCAAGCAGTGGTTAGTAAGGCATTTCGGATGGATTCCCTGCCTCATCTTCCAACTGCCACAGCGGCCCTATTAGGCCTACCAATGCATCGCGCACACCTGTTTCCATGCTTTCTTACGTGTATTAATCGATCCTGAGAGTTTGAAGTACATCCGGCAACATTGAGATTTTGACCTCAAGATCCAAGCAGTGTAGTAAGGCATTTCGGATGGATTCCGTGCCTCATCTTCCAACTGCCACAGCGGCCCTATTAGGCCTTCCAATGACTAGCGCACACCTTTTTGCATGTCCTGGTGTGTGTATTAATCGATCCTGAGATTTTGAAGTACATCCGGCAACATTGAGATTTTGACCGTAAAATCCAAGCAGTGGTTAGTAAGGCATTTCGGATGGATTCCCTGCCTCATCTTCCAACTGCCACAGCGGCCCTATTCGGCTTACCAACGACTTGCGCACACCTTTTTGCATGTCCTGGTGTGTGTATTAATCGATCCTGAGAGTTTGAAGTACATCCGGCAACATTGAGATTTTGACCGCGAAATCCAAGCAGTGGTTAGTAAGGCATTTCGAATGGATTCCCTGCCTCATCTTCCAACTGCCACAGCGGCCCTATTAGGCCTTCCAATGACTCGCGTGCACCTTTTTGCATGTCCTGGTGTAAGGCATTTCGGATGGATTCCCTGCTTCATCTTCCAACTGCTATAGCGGCCCTATTAGGCCTTCCAATGACTCGCGCACACCTTTTTGCATGTCCTGGTGTGTGTATTAATCGATCCTGAGAGTTTGAAGTACATCCGGCAACATTGAGATTTTGACCGCAAGATCCAAGCAGTGGTTAGTAAGGCATTTCGGATGGATTCCCTGCCTCATCTTCCAACTGCCACAGCGGCCCTATTAGAACTTCCAATGACTCGCGCACACCTTTTTGCATGTCCTGGTGTGTGTATTAATCGATCCTGAGAGTTTGAAGTGCATCCGGCAACATTGAGATTTTGACCGCAAAATCCAAGCAGTGGTTAGTAAGGCATTTCGGATGGATTTCCTGCCTCCCTTCCAACTGCCACAGCGGCCCTATTAGGCCTACAAACGACTTGCGCACACCTTGCATGTCCTGGTGTGTGTATTAATCGTTCCTGAGATTTTGAAGTACATCCGGCAACATTGAGATTTTGACCGCAAAATCCAAGCAGTGGTTAGTAAGGCATTTCGGATGGATTCCCTGCCTCATCTTCCAACTGCCACAGCGGCCCTATTAGGCCTTCCAATGACTCGCGCACACCTTTTTGCATGTCCTCGTGTGTGTATTAATCGATCCTGAGAGTTTGAAGTACATCCGGCAACATTGAGATTTGGACCGCAAAATCCAAGCAGTGGTTAGTAAGGCATTTCGGATGGTTTCCCTGCCTCATCTTCCAACTGCCACAGCGGCCCTATTAGGCCTACCAACGACTTGCGCACACCTTTTTGCATGTCCTGGTGTGTGTATTAATCGATCCTGAGAGTTTAAAGTACGTCCGGCAACATTGAGATTTTGACCGCAAAATCCAAGCAGTGGTTAGTAAGGCATTTCGGATGGATTCCCTGCCTCATCTTCCAACTGCCACAGCGGCCCTATTAGGCCTACCAACGACTTGCGCACACCTTTTTGCATGTCCTGGTGTGTGTATTAATCGATCCTGAGAGTTTGAAGTACATCCGGCAACATTGAGATTTGGACCGCAAAATCCAAGCAGTGGTTAGTAAGGCATTTCGGATGGATTCCCTGCCTCATCTTCCAATTGCCACAGCGGCCCTATTAGGCCTACCAACGACTTGCGCACACCTTTTTGCATGTCCTGGTGTGTGTATTAATCGATCCTGAGAGTTTAAAGTACGTCCGGCAACATTGAGATTTTGACCGCAAAATCCAAGCAGTGTAGTAAGGCATTTCGGATGGATTCCCTGCCTCATCTTCCAACTGCCACAGCGGCCCTATTAGGCCTACCAACGACTTGCGCACACCTTTTTGCATGTCCTGGTGTGTGTATTAATCGATCCTGAGAGTTTGAAGTACATCCGGCAACATTGAGATTTTGACCGCAAAATCCAAGCAGTGTAGTAAGGCATTTCGGATGGATTCCCTGCCTCATCTTCCAACTGCCACAGCGGCCCTATTAGGCCTACCAACGACTTGCGCACACCTTTTTGCATGTCCTGGTGTGTGTATTAATCGATCCTGAGAGTTTAAAGTACGTCCTGCAACATTGAGATTTTGACCGCAAAATCCAAGCAGTGGTTAGTAAGGCATTTCGGATGGATTCCCTGCATCATCTTCCAACTGCCACAGTGGCCTATTAGGCCTACCAACGACTTGCGCACAACTTTTTGCATGCCCTGGTGTGTGTATTAATCGATCCTGAGAGTTTGAAGTACATCCGTCAACATTGAGATTTTGACCGCAAAATCCAAGCAGTGGTTAGTCATTTCGGATGGATTCCCTGCCTCCCTTCCAACTGCCACAGCGGCCCTATTAGGCATTCCAAAGACTCGCGCACACCTTTTTGCATGTCCTGGTGTGTGTATTAATCGATCCTGAGAGTTTGAAGTACATCCGGCAACATTGAGATTTTGACTGCAAGATCCAAGCAGTGGTTAGTAAGGCATTTCGGATGGATTCCCTGCCTCATCTTCCAACTGCCACAGCGGCCATATTAGGCCTTCCAATGACTCGCGCACACCTTTTTGCATGTCCTGGTGTGTGTATTAATCGATCCTGAGAGTTTGAAGTACATCCGTCAACATTGAGATTTTGACCGCAAAATCCAAGCAGTGCTTAGTAAGGCATTTCGGATGGATTCCCTGCCTCCCTTCCAACTGATACAGCAGCCCTATTAGGCCTACCAACGACTTGCGCACAACTTTTTGCATGCCCTGGTGTGTGTATTAATCGATCCTGAGAGTTTGAAGTAAATCCGGCAACATTGGGATTTTGACCGCAAAATCCAAGCAGTGGTTAGTAATGCATTTCGGATGGATTCCCTGCCTCATCTTCCAACTGCCACAGCGGCCCTATTAGGCCTGCATGTCTTCGTGTGTGTATTAATCGATCCTGAGAGATTGAAGTACATCCGGCAACATTGAGATTTTGACCGCAAAATCCAAGCAGTGGTTAGTAAGGCATTTCGGATGGATTCCCTGCCTCCCTTCCAACTGCCACAGCGGCCCTATTAGGCCTTCCAATGACTCACGCTCACCTTTTTGCATGTCCTGGTGTGTGTATTCATCGATCCTGAGAGTTTGAAGTACATCCGGCAACATTGAGATTTTGACCGCAAAATCCAAGCAGTGGTTAGTAATGCATTTCGGATGGATTCCCTGCCTCATCTTCCAACTGCCACAGCGGCCCTATTAGGCCTTAAAATGACTCGCGCACACCTTTCTGCATGTCCTGGTGTGTGTATTAATCGATCATGAGAGTTTGAAGTACATCCGTCAACATTGAGATTTTGACCGCAAAATCCAAGCAGTGGTTAGTAAGGCATTTCGGGTGCATTCCCTGCCTCATCTTCCAACTGCCACAGCGGCCCTATTAGGCCTTCCAATGACTCGCGCACACCTTTTTGCATGTCCTGGTGTGTGTATTAATCGATCCTGAGAGTTTGAAGTACATCCGGCAACATTGAGATTTTGACCGCAAAATCCAAGCAGTGGTTAGTAAGGCATTTCGGATGGATTCCCTGCCTCCCTTCCAACTGCCACAGCGGTCCTATTAGGCCTGCATGTCTTCGTGGGTGTATTAATCGATCCTGAGAGTTTGAAGTACATCCGGCAAACATTGAGATTTTGACCGCAAGATCCAAGCAGTGGTTAGTAAGGCATTTCGGATGGATTCCCTGCCTCATCTTCCAACTGCCACAGCGGCCCTAAAAGGCCTTCCAATGACTCGCGCACACCTTTTTGCATGTCCTGGTGTGTGTATTAATCGATCCTGAGAGTTTGAACTACATCCGGCAACATTGAGATTTTGACCGCAAAATCCAAGCAGTGGTTAGTAAGGCATTTCGGATGGATTCAATGCCTCATCTTCCAACTGCCACAGCGGCCCTAAAAGGCCTTCCAATGACTCGCGCACACCTTTTTGCATGTCCTGGTGTGTGTATTAATCGATCCTGAGAGTTTGAAGTACATTCGGCAAACATTGAGATTTTGACCGCAAGATCCAAGCAGTGGTTAGTAAGGCATTTGGGATGGATTCCCTGCCTCCCTTCCAACTGCCACAGCGGCCCTATTAGGCCTGCATGTCTTCGTGTGTGTATTAATCGATCCTGAGAGTTTGAAGTACATACGGCAACATTGAGATTTTGACCGCAAAATCCAAGCAGTGGTTAGTAAGGCATTTCGGATGGATTCCCTGCCTCCCTTCCAACTGCCACAGCGGCCCTATTAGGCCTGCATGTCTTCGTGGGTGTATTAATCGATCCTGAGAGTTTGAACTACATCCGGCAACATTGAGATTTTGACCGCAAGATCCAAGCAGTGGTTAGTAAGGCATTTCGGATGGATTCCCTGCCTCATCTTCCAACTGTAACAGCGGCCCCATTAGGCCTTCCAATGACTCGCGCACACCTTTTTGCATGTCCTGGTGTGTGTATTAATCGATCCCGAGAGTTTGAAGTACATCCGGCAACATTGAGATTTTGACCGCAAAATCCAAGCAGTGGTTAGTAAGGCATTTCGGATGGATTCCCTGCCTCATCTTCCAACTGCCACAGCGGCCCTATTAGGCCTTCTAATGACTCGCGCACACCGTTTTGCATATCCTGGTGTGTGTATTAATCGATCCTGAGAGTTTGAAGTACATCCGGCAAACATTGAGATTTTGACCGCAAGATCCAAGCAGTGGTTAGTAAGGCATTTGGGATGGATTCCCTGCCTCCCTTCCAACTGCCACAGCGGCCCTATTAGGCCTTCCAATGACTCGCGCACACCTTTTTGCATGTCCTGGTGTGTGTATTAATCGATCCTGAGAGTTTGAAGTACATCCGGCAACATTGAGATTTTGACCGCAAGATCCAAGCAGTGGTTAGTAAGGCATTTCGGATGGATTCCCTGCCTCCCTTCCAACTGCCACAGCGGCCCTATTAGGCCTGCATGTCTTCGTGGGTGTATTAATCGATCCTGAGAGTTTGAACTACATCCGGCAACATTGAGATTTTGACCGCAAAATCCAAGCAGTGGTTAGTAAGGCATTTCGGATGGATTCCCTGAGATCCTGAGAGTTTGAAGTACATCCGGCAACATTGAGATTTTGACCGCAAAATCCAAGCAGTGGTTAGTAAGGCATTTCGGGGCATTCCCTGCCTCATCTTCCAACTGCCACAGCGGCCCTATTAGGCCTGCATGTCTTCGTGTGTGTATTAATCGATCCTGAGAGTTTGAAGTACATCCGGCAACATTGAGATTTTGACCGCAAGATCCAAGCAGTGGTTAGTAAGGCATTTCGGATGGATTCCCTGCCTCCCTTCCAACTGCCACAGCGGCCCTATGAGGCCTGCATGTCTTCGTGTGTGTATTAATCGATCCTGAGAGTTTGAAGTACATCCGGAAACATTGAGATTTTGACCGCAAAATCCAAGCAGTGGTTAGTAAGGCATTTCGGATGGATTCCCTGCCTCATCTTCCAACTGCCACAGCGGCACTATTAGGCCTTAAAATGACTCGCGCACACCTTTTTGCATGTCCTGGTGCGTGTATTAATCGATCCTGAGAGTTTGAACTACATCCGTCAACATTGAGATTTTGACCGCAAAATCCAAGCAGTGGTTAGTAAGGCATTTCGGATGGACTCCCTGCCTCATCTTGCAACTGCCACAGCGGCCCTATTAGGCCTTCCAATGACTCGCGCACACCTTTTTGCATATCCTGGTGTGTTTATTAATCGATCCTGAGAGTTTGAAGTACATCCGGCAACATTGAGATTTTGACCGCAAAATCCAAGCACTGGTTAGTAAGGCATTTCGGATGGATTCCCTGCCTCATCTTCCAACTGCCACAGCGGGCCTATTAGGCCTTCCAATGACTCGCGCACACCGTTTTGCATGTCCTGGTGTGTGTATTAATCGATGCTGAGAGTTTGAAGTACATCCGGTAACATTGAGATTTTGACCGCAATATCCAAGCAGTGGTTAGTAAGGCATTTCGGATGGATTCCCTGCCTCCCTTCCAACTGCCACAGCGGCCCTATTAGGCCTTCCAATGACTCGCGCACACCTTTTTGCATGTCCTGGTGTGTGTATTAATCGATCCTGAGAGTTTGAACTACATCCGGCAACATTGAGATTTTGACCGCAAAATCCAAGCAGTGGTTAGTAAGGCATTTCGGATGGATTCCCTGCCTCCCTTCCAACTGCCACAGCGGCCCTATTAGGCCTTCCAATGACTCGCGCACACCTTTTTGCATGTCCTGGTGTGTGTATTAATCGATCCTGAGAGTTTAAAGTACGTCCGGCAACATTGAGATTTTGACCGCAAAATCCAAGCAGTGGTTAGTAAGGCATTTCGGATGGATTCCCTGCCTCCCTTCCAACTGCCACAGCGGCCCTATTAGGCCTTCCAATGACTCACGCCCACCTTTTTGCATGTCCTGGTGTGTGTATTCATCGATCCTGAGAGTTTGAACTACATCCGGCAACATTGAGATTTTGACTGCAAAATCCAAGCAGTGGTTAGTAAGGCATTTCGGATGGATTCCCTGCCTCCCTTCCAACTGCCACAGCGGCCCTATTAGGCCTTCCAATGACTCGCGCACACCTTTTTGCATGTCCTGGTGTGTGTATTAATCGATCCTGAGAGTTTAAAGTACGTCCGGCAACATTTAGATTTTGACCGCAAAATCCAAGCAGTGGTTAGTAAGGCATTTCGGATGGATTCCCTGCCTCCCTTCCAACTGCCACAGCGGCCCTATTAGGCCTTCCAATGACTCACGCCCACCTTTTTGCATGTCCTGGTGTGTGTATTAATCGATGCTGAGAGTTTGAAGTACGTCCGGCAACATTGAGATTTTGACCGCAAAATCCAAGCAGTGGTTAGTAAGGCATTTCGGATGGATTCCCTGCCTCCCTTCCAACTGCCACAGCGGCCCTATTAGGCCTTCCAATGACTCGCGCACACCTTTTTGCATGTCCTGGTGTGTGTATTAACCGATCCTGAGAGTTTGAACTACATCCGGCAACATTGAGATTTTGACCGCAAAATCCAAGCAGTGGTTAGTAAGGCATTTCGGATGGATTCTCTGCCTCCCTTCCAACTGCCACAGCGGCCCTATTAGGCCTTCCAATGACTCGCGCACACCTTTTTGCATGTCCTGGTGTGTGTATTAATCGATCCTGAGAGTTTGAACTACATCCGGCAACATTGAGATTTTGACCGCAAAATCCAAGCAGTGGTTAGTAAGGCATTTCGGGTGCATTCCCTGCCTCATCTTCCAACTGCCACAGCGGCCCTATTAGGCCTGCATGTCTTCGTGTGTGTATTAATCGATCCTGAGAGTTTGAACTACATCCGGCAACATTGAGATTTTGACCGCAAAATCCAAGCAGTGGTTAGTAAGGCATTTCGGATGGATTTCCTGCCTCCCTTCCAACTGCCACAGCGGCCCTATTAGGCCTTCCAATGACTCGCGCAAATCTTTTTGCATGTCCTGGTGTGTGTATTAATCGATCCTGAGAGTTTAAAGTACGTCCGACAACATTGAGATTTTGACCGCAAAATCCAAGCAGTGGTTAGTAAGGCATTTCGGATGGATTCCCTGCCTCCCTTCCAACTGTCACAGCGGCCCTATTAGGCCTACCAACGACTTGCGCACACCTTTTTGCATGTCCTGGTGTGTGTATTAATCGATCCTGAGAGTTTGAAGTACATCCGGCAACATTGAGATTTTGACCGCAAAATCCAAGCAGTGGTTAGTAAGGCATTTCGGATGGATTCCCTGCCTCCTTCCAACTGCCACAGCGGCCCTATTAGGCCTACCAACGACTTGCGCACACCCTTTTGCATGTCCTGGTGTGTGTATTAATCGATCCTGAGAGTTTGAAGTACATCCGGCAACATTGAGATTTTGACCGCAAAATCCAAGCAGTGGTTAGTAAGGCATTTCGGATGGATTCCCTGCCTCCCTTCCAACTGCCACAGCGGCCCTATTAGGCCTTCCAATGACTCGCGCACACCTTTTTGCATGTCCTGGTGTGTGTATTAATCGATCCTGAGAGTTTAAAGTACGTCCGGCAACATTGAGATTTTGACAGCAAAATCCAAGCAGTGGTTAGTAAGGCATTTCGTATGGATTCCCTACCTCATCTTGCAACTGCCACAGCGGCCCTATTAGGCCTTCCAATGACTCGCGCACACCTTTTTGCATGTCCTGGTGTGTGTATTAATCGATCCTGAGAGTTTGAAGTACATCCGGCAACATTGAGATTTTGACTGCAAAATCCAAGCAGTGGTTAGTAAGGCATTTGGATGGATTCCCTGCCTCATCTTCCAACTGCCACAGGGGATTCCCTGCCTCATCTTCCAACTGCCACAGCGGCCCTATTAGGCCTTCCAATGACTCGCGCACACCTTTTTGCATGTCCTGGTGTGTGTATTATTCCATCCTGAGAGTTTGAAGTACATCCGGCAACATTGAGATTTTGACCACAAAATCCAAGCAGTGGCATTTCGGATGGATTCCGTGCCTCATCTTCCAACTGCCACAGCGGCCCTATTAGGCCTTCCAATGACTCGCGCACACCTTTTTGCATGTCCTGGTGTGTGTATTAATCGATCCTGAGAGTTTGAAGTACATCCAGCAACATTGAGATTTTGACCGCAAAATCCAAGCAGTGGTTAGTAAGGCATTTCGGATGGATTCCCTGCCTCATCTTCCAACTGCCACAGCGGCCCTATTAGGCCTACCAATGCATCGCGCACACCTGTTTCCATGCTTTCTTACGTGTATTAATCGATCCTGAGAGTTTGAAGTACATCCGGCAACATTGAGATTTTACCTCAAGATCCAAGCAGTGTAGTAAGGCATTTCGGATGGATTCCGTGCCTCATCTTCCAACTGCCACAGCGGCCCTATTAGGCCTTCCAATGACTAGCGCACACCTTTTTGCATGTCCTGGTGTGTGTATTAATCGATCCTGAGATTTTGAAGTACATCCGGCAACATTGAGATTTTGACCGTAAAATCCAAGCAGTGGTTAGTAAGGCATTTCGGATGGATTCCCTGCCTCATCTTCCAACTGCCACAGCGGCCCTATTCGGCTTACCAACGACTTGCGCACACCTTTTTGCATGTCCTGGTGTGTGTATTAATCGATCCTGAGAGTTTGAAGTACATCCGGCAACATTGAGATTTTGACCGCGAAATCCAAGCAGTGGTTAGTAAGGCATTTCGAATGGATTCCCTGCCTCATCTTCCAACTGCCACAGCGGCCCTATTAGGCCTTCCAATGACTCGCGTGCACCTTTTTGCATGTCCTGGTGTAAGGCATTTCGGATGGATTCCCTGCTTCATCTTCCAACTGCTATAGCGGCCCTATTAGGCCTTCCAATGACTCGCGCACACCTTTTTGCATGTCCTGGTGTGTGTATTAATCGATCCTGAGAGTTTGAAGTGCATCCGGCAACATTGAGATTTTGACCGCAAAATCCAAGCAGTGGTTAGTAAGGCATTTCGGATGGATTTCCTGCCTCCCTTCCAACTGCCACAGCGGCCCTATTAGGCCTACAAACGACTTGCGCACACCTTGCATGTCCTGGTGTGTGTATTAATCGTTCCTGAGATTTTGAAGTACATCCGGCAACATTGAGATTTTGACCGCAAAATCCAAGCAGTGGTTAGTAAGGCATTTCGGATGGATTCCCTGCCTCATCTTCCAACTGCCACAGCGGCCCTACTAGGCCTTCCTATGACTTGCGCACTCCTTTTTGCATGTCCTGGTGTGTGTATTAATCGATCCTGAGAGTTTGAAGTACATCCGGCAACATTGAGATTTTGACCGCAAAATCCAAGCACTGGTTAGTAAGGCATTTCGGATGGATTCCCTGCCTCCCTTCCAACTGCCACAGCGGCCCTATTAGGCCTACCAACGACTTGCGCACACCTTTTTGCATGTCCTGGTGTGTGTATTAATCGATCCTGAGAGTTTGAAGTACATCCGGCAACATTGAGATTTTGACCGCAAAATCCAAGCAGTGGTTAGTAAGGCATTTCGGATGGATTCCCTGCCTCCTTCCAACTGCCACAGCGGCCCTATTAGGCCTACCAACGACTTGCGCACACCCTTTTGCATGTCCTGGTGTGTGTATTAATCGATCCTGAGAGTTTGAAGTACATCCGGCAACATTGAGATTTTGACCGCAAAATCCAAGCAGTGGTTAGTAAGGCATTTCGGATGGATTCCCTGCCTCCCTTCCAACTGCCACAGCGGCCCTATTAGGCCTACAAACGACTTGCGCACACCTTGCATGTCCTGGTGTGTGTATTAATCGTTCCTGAGATTTTGAAGTACATCCGGCAACATTGAGATTTTGACCGCAAAATCCAAGCAGTGGTTAGTAAGGCATTTCGGATGGATTCCCTGCCTCATCTTCCAACTGCCACAGCGGCCCTACTAGGCCTTCCTATGACTTGCGCACTCCTTTTTGCATGTCCTGGTGTGTGTATTAATCGATCCTGAGAGTTTGAAGTACATCCGGCAACATTGAGATTTTGACCGCAAAATCCAAGCACTGGTTAGTAAGGCATTTCGGATGGATTCCCTGCCTCCCTTCCAACTGCCACAGCGGCCCTATTAGGCCTACCAACGACTTGCGCACACCTTTTTGCATGTGCTGGTGTGTGTATTAAACGATCCTGAGAGTTTGAAGTACATCCGGCAACATTGAGATTTTGACTGCAAAATCCAAGCAGTGGTTAGTAAGGCATTTGGATGGATTCCCTGCCTCATCTTCCAACTGCCACAGCGGCCCTATAAGGCCTTCCAATGACTCGCGCACACCTTTTTGCATGTCCTGGTGTGTGTATTAATCCATCCTGAGAGTTTGAAGTACATCCGGCAACATTGAGATTTTGACCGCAAGATCCAAGCAGTTGTTAGTCCGGCATTTCGGATGGATTCCCTGCCTCATCTTCCAACTGCCACAGCGGCGCTATTAAGCCTACCAATGCATCGCGCATACCTGTAACCATGTTTTCTTACGTGTATTAATCGTTCCTGAGAGTTTGAAGTACATCCGGCAACATTGAGATTTTGACCGCAAAATCCAGGCAGTGGTTAGTAAGGCATTTCGGATGGATTCCCTGCCTCATCTTCCAACTGCCACAGCTGCCCTATTCGGCTTACCAACGACTTGCGCACTCCTTTTTGCATGTCCTGGTGTGTGTATTAATCGATCCTGAGAGTTTGAAGTACATCCGGCAACATTGAGATTTTGACCGCAAAATCCAAGCAGTGGTTAGTAAGGCATTTGGGATGGATTCCCTGCCTCATCTTCCAACTGCCACAGCGGCCCTATTAGACCTTCCAATGACTCGCGCACACCTTTTTGCATGTCCTGGCGTGTGTATTAATCGATCCTGAGAGTTTGAAGTGCATCCGGCAACATTGAGATTTTGACCGCAAGATCCAAGCAGTTGTTAGTCCGGCATTTCGGATGGATTCCCTGCCTCATCTTCCAACTGCCACAGCGGCGCTATTAGGCCTACCAATGCATCGCGCATACCTGTAACCATGTTTTCTTACGTGTATTAATCGTTCCTGAGAGTTTGAAGTACATCCGGCAACATTGAGATTTTGACCGCAAAATCCAAGCAGTGGTTAGTAAGGCATTTGGGATGGATTCCCTGCCTCATCTTCCAACTGCCACAGCGGCCCTATTAGGCCTTCCAATGACTCGCGCCCACCCTTTTGCATGTCCTGGCGTGTGTATTAATCGATCCTGAGAGTTTGAAGTACATCCGGCAACATTGATATTTTCACCGCAAAATCCAAGCAGTGGTTAGTAAGGCATTTCGGATGGATTCCCTGCCTCCCTTCCAACTGCCACAGCGGCCGTATTAGGCCTACCAACGACTTGCGCAAATCTTTTTGCATGTCCTGGTGTGTGTATTAATCGATCCTGAGAGTTTAAAGTACGTCCGGCAACATTGAGATTTTGACCGCAAAATCCAAGCAGTGGTTAGTAAGGCATTTCGGATGGATTCCCTGCCTCCCTGCCAACTGTCACAGCGGCCCTATTAGGACTACCAACGACTTGCGCACACCTTTTTGCATGTCCTGGCGTGTGTATTAATCGATCTTGAGAGTTTGAAGTACATCCGGCAACATTGAGATTTTGACCGCAAGATTCAAGCAGTGGTTAGTAACGAATTTCGGATGGATTCCCTGCCTCATCTTCCAACTGCCACAGCGGCCCTATTGGGTCTACCAATGCATCGCGCACACCTGTTTCCATGTTTTCTTATGTGTATTAATCGATCCTGATGCAATGAAAAGCATTTCGCGACATCAGAAATTTCAATCAATTTTACATACCCGGGGTGGTGAAATTTAATCATTTTACGAGTGATTCTTCCCACTGCCACAGCGACAATATTAGGCCTTCCAATGACTCGCGCACACCTTTTTGCATGTCCTGGTGTGTGTTAGTCGATCCTGAGAGTTTGAAGTACATCCGGCAACATTGAGATTTTGACCGCAAAATCCAAGCAGTGGTTAGTAAAGCATTTCGGATGGATTCCCTGCCTCATCTTCCAACTGCCACAGCTGCCCTATTCGGCTTACCAACGACTTGCGCACTCCTTTTTGCATGTCCTGGTGTGTGTATTAATCGATCTTGAGAGTTTGAAGTACATCCGGCAACATTGAGATTTTGACCGCAAAATCCAAGCAGTGGTTAGTAAGGCATTTCGGATGGATTCCCTGCCTCATCTTCCAACTGCCACAGCTGCCCTATTAGGCCTTCCAATGACTCGCGCCCACCCTTTTGCATGTCCTGGCGTGTGTATTAATCGATCTTGAGAGTTTGAAGTACATCCGGCAACATTGAGATTTTGACCGCAAGATTCAAGCAGTGGTTAGTAACGAATTTCGGATGGATTCCCTGCCTCATCTTCCAACTGCCACAGCGGCCCTATTGGGTCTACCAATGCATCGCGCACACCTGTTTCCATGTTTTCTTATGTGTATTAATCGATCCTGATGCAATGAAAAGCATTTCGCGACATCAGAAATTTCAATCAATTTTACATACCCGGGGTGGTGAAATTTAATCATTTTACGAGTGATTCTTCCCACTGCCACAGCGACAATATTAGGCCTTCCAATGACTCGCGCACACCTTTTTGCATGTCCTGGTGTGTGTATTAGTCGATCCTGAGAGTTTGAAGTACATCCGGCAACATTGAGATTTTGACCGCAAAATCCAAGCAGTGGTTAGTAAGGCATTTCGGATGGATTCCCTGCCTCATCTTACAACTGCCACAGCTGCCCTATTAGGCCTTCCAATGACTCGCGCCCACCCTTTTGCATGTCCTGGCGTGTGTATTAATCGATCCTGAGAGTTTGAAGTACATCCGGCAACATTGAAATTTTGACCGCAAAATCCAAGCAGTGGTTAGTAAGGCATTTCGGATGGATTCCCTGCCTCATCTTCCAACTGCCACAGCGGCCCTATTAGGCCTACCAACGACTTGCGCACACTTTTTTGCATGTCCCGGTGTGTGTATTAATCGATCCTGAGAGTTTGAAGTACATCCGGCAACGTTGAGATTTTGACCGCAAAATCCAAGCAGTGGTTAGTAAGGCATTTCGGATGGATTCCCTGCCTCATCTTCCAACTGCCACAGCGGCCCTATTAGGCCTACCAGCGACTAGCGAATTCCTGTTTCCATGCTTTATTCCAAAGCATATAGAAGTCATTACCAGAAACTGATCGATTCATGGATGTTAAAATGGTATACGACTAGGATTGAAAATCGATCCGCCTAGTGATATGCAATTAATTAGAACTATGAGTGGCTTCCGTTGAGGATATATGCTTAGAGATCATTGATGAGTAGGATAACTTGCCGCCAGTATGCGAGATGTGAGTATGACTTTTGTTGGTCTGACCTGCCCCTATTGGCGCTCCGCTTATCGCTTTGTCTAGCTGACTATGAGTCACTCTAACATACAACTCTCGCGGTATTCTCTCCTAAACTGCAAGAGTCACGTATTGTGGAATGATTGACCGATTCACGATTACTCTAGCGTGTAGATCGAAAGCAAATTGCATCACAGGCCAGAAGGCATGAATTTCCATAATGGTCAACGGTCTATGACACTCGTTTAAAAATTGCAATGAAAGAATCGTCATTCATTCCGTTGTTAATTCGTACTTAGTCATTAGCCAGATCAGTTCTGTCGGATTAAGGTTTCTGTAGAGATTTTGTTTCCCTTTTAAACGAGAGTCCTGTGCCTGCATGATTCAGATCAATTGGAGGTTTCACAGCAGTCAGTGTAAAGCAATGAAAATTCTATTGCAGACATCAATAAAAAACACGAAAGAAAAATATATACATCTATGAATTTATTAAAAAAATAAAACTGACTAGTTTTTCAGAAACGAAGAAATTATCCATGAACGAGGTTTACACAATAAATACAAAAATATCTGCAACTGCACTATACGCGTACTATGGAATCCTATGTAAAGAGCACATGAATCTGAAGACGTCGCTTGAAGGAGCTTGATGGCACAGGATACGAAAGAAGGATTTTTAGCAGCTGCCGATGGTCTAGAACGTGTTCCGGCGAACACCAAAAACACCCACGGCGACAATCAGAGCGAGGATGGACGAGCTGACCGAAGGTGTAGCTGCCGATCGATATCCCTGGACAACGACGACGGCGCGGTTGTTCTTCTTTTGGATTTCACGGTAGTTGTTGCTAAGCGCCTTACCTTCACCGGTATGAATGGTCTTGAACTGGTTCACCTGAAGAAGAACAAAGATAAATGTCAGTCGAGTTCGAAATCAAGTCGCGGGACGGTGTATACCTGGTCCAGTGTCACGGGGAATGTATCGAGTAGGACGAACCAAGTCACCGATTCAGCGCACGATGGAGTTGTCAGAGATCCTGCATAAGTCAAATATCCGCTGGCGAGATTCGGAAAGAACTCCCGAACGCTGAGCTTCTGCTCGACAAGCACTGGCTTGTTGACCTCGTCGACTTCGTTGATGAAATTTATATTCTCTGCAATCTTGGCGATGGCACTGTTCTCCTCATTCGACACATGGTACAGGACGCCGACCACAGATATGCCATCCTTGTAGTTGGCGGCAACGGTCATATTAGGGTAGCGTGTGTTTCGGTGTACGATGTGTGCCTCCATGGGGTATCTGCAAATATGAAGGGGGTTTTGAAAATGCACGCCCTGTGGGTTGGCCTCATGATCGTTACCTGATCTGATCGATTGTGTGCTCGGACCACCAGTGAAGATGGATTTGCTCTACTACGTACTTAGAAGACAGTGGTCCTCCACTCAGTGTCATCGGAGTGGAGAACTGCGACAGTTGAACTGTAGGATAGAGGCGATGTTAGACTGGGGATGCCTTGAGGGAGGAAGAACTTACCCGTGTGGCCGTTGTTGACCAGGGAAGGTGAAGATTGGGCCTTATCGTAGTTGTTGAAATTCAAGTCCGGGTAGCTGCCCTTCAGTGAGCCGGCAATGCTTAGGTCGATTGGGCTTTGGGCCTTGCCCGTGTCACAAATTCCACCCCATTTTGGGAAAACTGCAAAGAGAATTGTTATGTGTTAGACAGAAATTGGGCAATCGATTGTAATGTACCAAGTAATGGATGGTGTCAAGGAGCTGGGAGCTTTGAATCATGGGCCAGATAGACCAATCTGGGAATACGAGAAGCCACGAGACTTCATTGTCCAAGGAGGTTCGGTTTCATGGGACTTCTTCGATACGTTTCCTTGTCTTTCGATTTATTGCATTGTACTTTGTATCTGACAAACTGGCTTGGTGTTCAACAAAAACCACATATAAGGCGGGAACGTACTGGCTGAGGAAGCTTGAAGTTTGAAGATGAACTCTGTCCTAACGTTTCATGTCAAATGCGGAGGTACACTTTTGATACTTTGAGTGCTCAAGCAGAAATATGGAAATTTCATACGTATTCGTCTGTATCAACTTGTCCGAACATATTTTTTCGTACTTCCTTTCAACCGGAATTTTTAAGCGATTTCCCTTGCGAAATCCACAATTTTTGCTCATCTTTGAAGAGCATAAACTCAGCCCACCTCCCACCATTTCTCACAGGCGTTCAATGACAACAGACGGCCATAATATGTGCGTTTATTTTTCACTTGTCCCCCAGACATGCAGGTTAAAATTTCCTGTCACAACTCCACTTGTCCATCGTCAGGCCGTGTCAACATCTGAGATTTCATGTTCTCATTCAATTGAAGAGCCAACGAAGAGCTTCTAACCCTAGCTGTGCGATAAATATTCATCACATATCCGCGACCGGGCACTTCTCCGCTGTGGAATATTTCAATTTATCATGTCGACAAGACCAATTTATCAATTCAACTAATTTGTGTGTTTTGATAGCACACTGATATGATTCAATCCCTGGCACACGGGCCATTCGTGGGATGTATCCAGACTTGCGTGCGCGGCTAGACGTTGGGCGAGCCTTCCGCTTGACAGCGAGAGTACACTGGGCCGATGCGACGGATCTTTGGCTGACAAACGATGGGAGTGTCAAGCGTGTGCTTTGGTCTATGAGTAAATTGCTCTGATATACATATATCAAATGTCGTGATGACTTTAAGTGGATTTTCGGTGTAGGGAGTGCAAATTGAAAAGATGAACGTTGTGCACGTTAATTGAATCGAACTTTAACCACTTACCGTCAGTTACCTCGAGGTCAGGATAACCCCAATGATCCGATGCTCCCTCTGCGGACTGTGAAAGGAAGAGACCTGAAAAGAGAATTGAAATATTTTCAGAATTGAATGATATGTCTGTGTGCAGTTTTGAGGTGGAGTGGGGAAACGGAATAATTCGGTTGGGGTAGGGTAGTGATCATGTGGGGCACCTAGTTGCTGCCGACACATGGGACGTGATCAATTGAGAAAGGCGGTAGTAGATGAATGGAATTGGGATATCGTGCGTCATCTTTACGAATAATGGGGTTTAAGAAAATTCATACTCGTCTGTATCGTGTCTCAATGTTTGGCTTAAATTAATCAAAAATGACGACCCACGATCTGGTTATTGAAAATACATTGAAGAAGGGAAGCGCTCTTCACTTTTGAATATCGGCATTTTCTGGAATCAACTTAGCAGCATGAATTGAATCACAAATCAAACATGTAAGAGCTTGCAAAGCCCAGCAGTTCGACACTCTCAAATTTTTGCAGACTGCATCATGGGAAAGGTTCTTAGCACAATCACACTTCGTCACACATTAACTTGATGACAAAGTCTTGCTGTGATAACAGAGCACCCAATGTGCTCAGAAGGTCTTGTCAGCGTCTATCGAACCCAGGCAAACATGTGTGTTACTCAAACAGTGTTTGCTGCCGATCGGTGATACACGAAGCGGAATGCTTTTGAGAAGCAGTTCTCAAGTGGTTTACATTGATCGATGTGTCAAGGGACGTGTATTCGCCACCACATATTATTGAGTGATTTTTTTAACAATTTTCGAGTATTCCAAATCAAACACTTCCAGATATAAAAGTGATCAATCTCTCTGTGATTTAGGTGTTTGTAGTACAGTCTTTCTTTGAACAAACTAGGGCTATTATATCCAAATAATCACAATTCAGTGAGGGTAATGCGTATGTTGAGGGCTACAGAAAATTACAAATACCTATACATACATGAAGCCATTAATATTACAATATAGTAAAAATAATAATATGGGTGTTACTGCAGCCCGTAGAGGGCCAGGGCCTAGCTCCTCGCTATTATTCTCTCACGAATGAAAGGGACCTAAAGTTGTATGCCGATTCCGAACGGCCAAGTTTGAGAAGCTTTTTCTAGACAGAAAATACTCTTTGAACACTGTCAGTGACTCGAAGTTGGTGGGACCGTGAAAATTATTTTTGTCGTACAGACCGAGGTTGGGGTCGACGCATATACTCACAACGCCACGAGCGGAATAAATAGCATGATTCTTAGCGAGCTGTTTCCAATTTCGCACTCCAAGATGGTTGAGGTCCTTCTCAACTTGAGTGCGCCATCGGCTTCGTAGTCGTCCTTTTTTTGCGTTGTCCCACTGGTTCGGAGTCGAAGACTCTTCGGGCTTGAGCAGTCTTGTCCATGCGCTCTACATGGTCTAGCCATCTTAGGAATCCGTAGACGCCCGCACAGTTAGTGGTTGAATCTTTTTCTCCAGAAACCTTCAACGCAAACAGGACCAAAGATTGAACGCAGAACTTTTCTCCAAGTGTGTCTTCACCCGCTCTTTCGATAGTCCAGGCTTCCGCGCCATAGAGTAGGACAGGGATGATCAAGGTCTTATATAATGTTAGCTCGTGGTCCTTCGAGAGAGGGCTCTACTACTCAATTGCCTCTTGAGCCTAAAGAAGCAGCGATTGGCAAGAGTAATTCTGGGCTTGATATCGGTATAGGTGTTATTGTCCCTATTTACTCCGGAGCTGAGATTGGAGAAGTCCTTGACTACCTCAAAGTTTCTGGTTAAACAATTTAATGTGGCAGTGGATCTGTGTTGCAGATTTTGCTTGTAGTGCTGGTCTGCTCCACGCATTCGGGCGGTACGTGTTAATGTAAAAAAAATCGTTCCGATCCCCTTTTCGAAACCTTTGTCTATAGTACGCTCAGTTAAACAAGTATGACGATCATAAGTCATCATATTCGCACTGCGGGTAACGTACACACTGCATAACTACTGCTCTTGTTGCCACAATTGTAACGTTCAATGACAGAGTCTAGTTTTCATCGGCAATTGTAACGATTACGTAGCGGATATATGTAATGTAGCTTCACCACAGCTTAGAAATGTGTGCTACTTTAAGGCCCTAAGGATGCGGCAACTGACAAGCTTCCACCGAAAATTGCTTGGAACAAAGCTTTGAATATGAAATTCTGACAACAACAAGTACACGCACATAAAGGACGTCGCAACGTCAATATGCAAACCATGCACCATCCAAGCGAATGAACAGTCAGTGCATGTGAACAGTTGCTTTATGATTTGCTTATTCTGTTCCGATAGTCTCTTTATGCTACTGCGCCACAGACGTGTCTTTCCCTCTCGAATGGGGACTCAACTCATGTCCACATAAATCTCTGGCCGTTGTCAACTCTCCCTTTGAAGATGCTCTTCGGAGTCATCCTCACCAGGGCAAGTGGCGTGGTCAAGATTATTTGTTATTGCTGGCGACGAAAATAAATTAAAAGCAGACTAGATAACGAAGTGATTAGCTATGCAAATCGACTGATTACGAGAGAGCAGCACCACTCCATGCTGATATTTGTCAACTAATTGCTCTGAATGCGGAATGCGTCTTCGCGATAACCTTGGGTCACTCTGGCAGCTGATTTCTGAGTTTACTCTTATCACATTTCTTCCGATTTTAGCACGCTTTTGAGAATAGTTTGACAATTAGACAGTAGACAGAGTTACAGGCAAATGTGTTCTTATATGATGTGATTCTACGGTTGTTGGTGGAGTTGATCGAATTGTTACTGTCATTAAGTGGTGCGCTCCTCAATTGATATTCATTTCCGAAGATTTTCAGATGAATACGACCACACATTGAGAGGGAGGTAGATGAACGAGAGAAACGTCCCTTTTATACCAGTGAGGTGGTTCAGGTGACAAGCATTTTCGGTACGGAACGGGCACATGTTAAAATTCCATGAATCAAGTTGTGTCGAAAATATAGAATGGCATTCTTCGCATGGGCGTCGTCGTTTCATCGTGTGGTGCCTTCGCACAGTGGTCAGTTGCCGTGAAATTGGCATTGATCTATGACGAGCCCACAGAAATAAGCTAAGCAATATCTGATGTCCCATTACATTCCTTGAGCCTACCATGCTGTCAAAACTTTTGCGCAGAATGTACAGAATGCGGCCATGTTGGGGGCTAACCATGACATCCGACTTGGGCCAAAATAAATTCGCGTCGTCATCGATTTTGAAGAAGTACGTACCCAATATGTAGCCCACCACCAACTTTGTGTGAATTGTCACAGACATCGTTCCAAGTCTGAACATCATGCAGTTATTGATTTATTCGCTCATCCAACCATGGAATCTGTCGTTAAAGAGGGTAGACATCTGGGTGCCCTAACGTTCAGATGATTTACTTCCGTTCTAAAGCCAATTTGGTCCACGTAGTCAACGGAGTTGGTCCAATTCTGCTAACTTTTCCTTGCTATTGGAGTACCTGCGACACAGATCGGCGATATGACGTTCAGAGGCCATGCATGTGTACCAGCGGAGGTGTGGTCGCTAAAGGCTCGTCCCATCGTGTGTGAACAGCTCATTGACAACTTGGCTGCGGTTGAAAAAATATTCGAGTCTGGTTTAGAATGCCTTCGACCAAGGAAATTAAATACCCCTGGCTGGAGAGGCTCATCGCCTAAGACCCATGGACGCGCAACGGACTGTATCGAGAGAACCACAAACCATGATCGCCTACTTTCCTTTCCCACACGGCACGATCGCTGTGCTCTTATCAACAGATCTACGACACCGATGACACAGATAGCAATGACGACAGTGCTAATTCCGTCTATCTGCTGTCTCCTAGATATTTTTAGTTTCCAACAATCATCGCCATCCATCAACTGTCTTTTTCAATGTAATCGATTGATTGCCTTCTCGACTATCGCGGCACATGCTTCGGCGGACTGTAGTTCAAGAAGGTACTTAAATTGTTAAAACTAAGCACTGATAGAGCTGCCTTAATTAGTTTTAGCTTGTAGATGTGTCTTATCATTCCTTCATTTCGCGTGGCAGTTGATATGTTCGAATTTTCGAAACAAAATCAGTTAATCCATGTCAGATACGACTGGGGTTTTGATTCCGATAAGACAATGTATATATAACAAGTAGCTTCCTTCAATGATATCCAAACAAAGCCTTGATAAGTCGTCTCTATAGGTATCGTTGGGGAATGCGTTGTTATTTCTGACTTGCTATGGCACGTACGTACGAGAGGGTTGCAGCTACGTATGATGGGTATGGTTTGAACTGCGTGGCTGGAACACATGCCTTAAGAATGGGCTACTATGGCTTGTGTAGACGTTGAAGAGCCTTGAAAGAGGATAAACTTGACAAAATATAAATCAACCACGTCCATGAATTTGTCACGTAGGATCAATTAAATGTGTCTCTCTGATAGTGGAAAATGAAATCGAGTAGATCCATCCACCTTTTTGTAGTAATCGAACTTTGGTTGAATACCCCAGAAAAAAAGTACTTCAACTCTACTCTGGCGTATGAAAGGGCTACCAATGGGTTAATTGGATTTCGTTGCGGCGATATGAGTTCTGAGCGACAAATTGAAAGAAATGGTCAATCCAATCCAAGACACTGGGAGAAAGCTAAGATTGAAGCAACATCAAATGACGCTCGTTCTTTCCAATTCCGTGTTATAATTGAGCTTGTTTCCTGACAGTGCACCGAAAGCTAAGACTGTGCATCTTCAAACGAGTTTCACAAAGGAACAATCAAAGCACTAAACTTACACAAACGATTGTGATCCAAAAACAGGCAAAAATGGTTCAATAACGTCTTCTCCAAGATTGAGAAATTTATTGTGATTAAGAATGACCACCTTGAAAAATACAAACAAATTTTGAGACTAATGGTATATATTGGCCATCGTTTAAGCATGAGGGATGTGGATCTGTTACATCGACTCATGGGGTTATTTTTTCATTTGTATAGAGGACAGAAATGGAATCAAGATCGACCCTTGTCGAACGCCTCTGAAAACAGACACCATCACCGCTTGTCTTCTCAACAACTGCTCACCGAATGGATGTGAAACAGCCCTGGGCGTCGTCAAAACAATTAAAAAACCCATGGACACAACCTCAATTGTGAAATGGAAGCCTTGAAACTCAATAGATACCTCGCCACTATGCGCGAAAAAATTTCTGTTTTATCATATTTTCCTTAATTTTGATTTGTACTGTCAAATTGAATTATTCAATCATATTAAATTGTAGGTTAAGTCGAAATAGGTCAAGATTAAGTTTAGCTTAGAGTGCCCGCCGAGGGCCAGTAAGTTAGAATGTAGAAACATTACACGTCCAACCAACTAACTTTTAAGCATTGATTAGTATGTACTTTTATGATGAATGAAAAATAAAAATGAAAAAAGCCACTATTCGCAGTACTGGGAAATCCACATGCCATAAGCACCGTGCTAAGGGGACAATGGTGGACTTATTTTGTCGAATGCCTTAGAACCAAGCAATTGTCATTTTATCATGACATACCCTACACCCTCTAGTAGGCAACAATTAGAAGACCATTCGTTCGTGCTCAAAATCCTCCCTCACAAACTAATGGAAACATCGCATCCGTTCGTGTGCTAACAACTGGGCACGTAGTGATTCGAAAACCGCCAAATCTTGAGCATTTCCACGGCCATTTAATATAGCAAATGAATCCGCAACAAGTTAAATCGACAAATAATTTAATATTTTCTTGTCTCGGAGAGCATAACATTTTATTACTTAAAATTTTCTAAAAGAATGCTGGATGCATGCCAGAAACGACGTCGTAGCCGACACTATTGTAGCACTTTGTTGCTGAAAGGGGAACTACTCTGTGGCAACGCTAGATTGTTACGCGGTGTTCGCGTTAATGGTTTTGCGAAATTTCGATTTGGTAACGAACTGAAGCCGACGAGGCTTTGAACTGAAAAGAATGTGCAGAGATTTAGCGTTTTTATATCAGTGGCGTCTTTTGCCATGGTTGCTGAAGGAAGGTTATTATAGCTGAACACCTCTCGTTAGTGCTTAGAGGCAAGAGTCACTATTCACGTATAGTCACTCAAAATTAGAAGAAAAACGCCACCAACAGTCTGTTAAAAACGATCGTTTCTACATAAAAAGTAAATCCAGGTAAATGACCACTTTGTGGCGATTTGTTGAATATTGATAAGGTATGGGTGCAGCTGGGGTCACTGAAAAACTAACGACGAGCCGAAACATTGTAAAGCGTATATAATAATTGATAAGCTCGCGAAAACATTGAAGTGGTTAATGATAAGATGGGCAGGCACATCAAAATCCAAACACTTAGCATTCTCTCGATCTTTCACGAAATAGTCATCCGCAGACCGAGACAAAGGACGTCCTCTGGCAGCTGATTGCATGTCAAATCCGCCTCGGTTTCCATATCAATTAAAATGAACAACCTGTAAGCGCTCGAGTAAAAATGCGGAAAGCAATAAAGACTCAGAAGCCGGCACAAGGTTGCGCGACTCTCTACGTCACCCAACAGCATTTCCCTGCAATCAATTTGTGTATTTTCTGAACACGTTGCGAGATTCTTGGCAAATCCACACGCCCTTGTACTTGAAATAATAAAGCCACCAGCCAACCTGGTGCGGTCGCATCAACCGGTCGCCCACAACAGAAAACACCGGCGGCACCGGGCACACACACGTACGATACGTTTACAGATGCCGGCTAAAAATACATTCCCCCCAGAGCGAGAGAGAGACAAACGTCCAACGAGCAATTAAGCAGTTGAACTTGAGCTTTTCCGATTGACCAACCGACGGGGCAGCTGAACGGCGGCGTGTCGAGTGGATTCCTCTGCCTCCCGTAATTTTGTAATTTTTTTCGGCAGATATTTGTACAATACGAGTGCTTCCTGCATGTGCATCGTCTGTAATGAACACCGCACAGTTGGAGACGTTCGCAGAGTAGAGGTACTAGTACGAGCGCTTCGAAATTATTTTGTTGCCAGAGGAAATGTATTTGTTTTCCGCATCCGCAAAGGCACACGCTACCCGATTGATACGGATAGATGCAACGTTTGATCGGCACAATCGTTGGCTGGGCGAGTGCATCGCTACTGAGCTGTTGGAAGAGTTGTTTTGTTTTCGTTTGAATAATTATGTTGTATACGACCGCTGAAAGTCTGTCGATGGTGATTGTTTATGGCTTCACTGTGCGGACTGAGTGATGATGAGTGGGCGGGTTGCTCTATTTGGCCTGTCATTGGGAGGGTGTGAGGGAATGAATGGTTTTTCAAAAAAGCTGGGAATACTTAATTGATTGTTGCGGGGGAAAGTCACATGAGGATTTTTTTAACACATGCCACCAAGTTCATGGGGAAACAACTCATCTGGCAACAGATCCCTGACAGACCAAGGTTTGCGAATATCAGAAATTACAATTCATTCAATCACTGCTGTTGTGAATTGGAGCTCGTGTATTAATACAGCCCAGAGGCTCGTCCTGTTAGCAAATCACAGTCAACTTTGAGTAGTCTTACCGTCATTAAGGAGTTGTCTCTGACACGAGATAGTTTGTCTGCAAGACTACGTTTGTCCGGGGTATCCAAACCTAAGCTACGTACCCAAGAAGTAATAGAAGACCACCGTGATTTCGTGGGAGGGACATGCTGCCGAGTTTAAATAAAGGAATTGATGCGTTGCAGATATCTCTTATCTATGACAGCAGATAGAGAAGCTGATTGACGACCACAAGGGCAAATCTAAAGCGCTGGGAAGAACTTATACTTTAGACCTTCCTGGGAATCAAAAAGTTCAACGTGACTTTGACTCAAAAGCTACTCAGCAGCAACGCGCTGATATCTAGGGTCGGTGACAGCAGGATCTGCAGGATTTTGAATTTGGATACACTGCAGGGTGTTCTACTTTTAGCTCTCCTTTGGAGCGTTGACGTATCGTATGCTGTCTATGTAAGGCCCGGGATGAAGGACCGCTATCTGGACAAAGTGGAAATAGAGTCCTCACTGTGTCCACAAGCAAGGCTATCATGCAGATGAATCTTTCAGCATTTGAAAAATGGAAGCGATCTAAATGCAGCCCCTGGGCTGAACTAAGATAATACACTAATTTTTCTCCTTTTTGGGTCGTCACCGACAAGCCAATCCAGCAAACCTAATCTGATTAGCTGTCTTTAGTCGCCTAACTTCTCCACGTCGGTACGCCACCTTAATCTAAAGGATTCGAAGACACTCCGGCTGGATGTGAGATGCTGGTACTACTCCCTCTGAACTATAAAATGTCTGCTTTTGGCACATTCGCCTCGTTGAACATACCGCTAAAGCTCACCAAATACGTGGGTCTCATCGTCGGTACCAACTATGAAGCAAAACTTGTAAGTTAACATCCCAGAGAGTTTCAGTACAACCTTCACAAGTTTATATTGTTGGAAGAAGCCAATAGAATGCAGGGAAGGCCTACATCCTCGGATGATGCACTGATATCACTAGACATGCCCATGATGATCCATAGAGTTAGAATATAAGGCGAAGCGTTTGACAAAGTAATCAACTATAAGCTGTTCAAACATGTGCAAGGGATGGCCGTCTTACACTTGCTCCTCAATCTTGCCATTTCGTCTCGACAGAAATAGTTGGCGACCAACACAATGCTTAGCTTAAAGCCACAACAAATGTAGAAGGAACCCTGTTCTGGACACTCTGTAATTCTGAACCGATTTCTATCCACATAGATGTCCTATTTCCTATTATCAAATTATTACTCTTCGAGAAGAACTCCTTAAACAAAACCCAGTCCAGATCATGCTGCTAGTGTCTGCGGACCGAAAACTGAGTAATCCTCTACGAGTCCTTACAGCTGGATCGAAATGGCCATGGTGTGGGTGATATAATCAGCTCCAAGGCTCGAACACCGAATCACTGTAGAATCTTTCAAGCGATTGATTGCGTTATAAACAAATAAGTTAAATGTGATCACCTTGAAAAGAAAGACAAAATATTTAGCAATGATCGTTTTTCCAATTGATATGTTTCAGTAGCCGCACAATTTCATCAAAGGCTGTCAAAATATTCATTAAGGCTTGCCATTTCATCGCGCATCGTTTCTCGCTCGTCGACCATGTGAAAATTACATAAAAACAAAACGAATGCCTGACGGGGGCGGGTGTCTATCATGGAGAATATGAGACGGCAAGCATTCCATTGTTCATAGGATCACCCGTAGATGCTTCTTGATTTATAGTTGCCTCGTGGACTATTTTTGAGCGTCCGTTGTGGCAAAGGAAGTAGTAGCGAATTTTATGCAGCCTGTGGTTACACTGTATTTCCCTGGACCATATTCCCGTTTCGGTCAACGTGCAGTGCAATCAACTGGCAGTTTCGTATCCTATTCCATGTAAAAAGTAATGCGAATTTCGATGAAAACTCATCATTAGACCATCGCGTTTATGCGACATGACACCACACGATTGTTTTTCCCAACAAGTCACTCTAGTCCACTCTGACAAGATATACTTTGGATAATCTAACATTGGACCGACACTGTCAGCCTAAGCGACCACTTGAATGATGTGTTATTACATGAATCTACGGGTAACCTGAGCCACATGATTCACATTCGATTGCTCCGAAATCATTTGCTGTTGTCAACGGCAGACGATGCTGAATGGGACTTCGAGGGAAGGAGCCTTATCCAGAGTTTATAGACACCTCAATTATCAGAGTTTGAACAGTGGCCAACATAGGCCTCTAAAATTAAAATCAAAATTCCTCAATTAAACCGCAACTACTTAAATTATCCCACGCTGGTTGTAAAATTTAAAGATCCCGTAAATCACCGCAGCAGTACACGACAATTAAGCGCCTATTTACGATTTCCATAATCACTACCCGATAGACTTAATTTTTACGACCCTTGGAACCATAAGTCTTGTGATAAATCAACGAGATAACTTTGTTGACGTCGATGGAGTAATCAATTCGACCTGTCAATGTTGACAGAGTGGTGATGTATTTCGCGGCAGTTGCCCAGATACAGTCCATGACTGATTGACCGTGTCACGATAAACTAATCAGTTGACAGGCCTACCGCCGAAGACGCACCAATGCAAACACACGCACGAAAATTCCACGACGAAAATACAATATTTATTCGCAGCCACAATGACTTGAGAGGAATGCCGGATCCATGCTGTGACATAATCTCTTGATCGATGCTGATGGTGACAACGTCAGTCAAGAACCAGACGTTTGTTCTTTAAACGACCTCTCGGCTGTCGCGGTTAACACTGATGACATCTGTGTCAGATTTTGTGCTTCACAAATTCACATTATCTTCGCGGTCTTTTGATGGATAAAATTAGAACACACGGTGAGGCACAAGATGCCCCCTAAAATAGACGACGTCAAGTCTTGGCTGGCGACAGAAGAATGAAAAAAGCTTTTTACGAGATATTCTCTTACAATGGACGTCAATTGAATTGGCACACGAACGTACGTGTTGCTTTCCAACCAAGCAATAATTCATATCTTCGACACGCGGTTGTGATGGTCGTCAGCTGATAACGCGGACCAACACTGAAAGCCGCCATTAAAGCCACCCTGACAATGCTAAGCAAATGCTTACGAAGGGAATAACGAATTCTTGCCACTTAACAGGGTTTGACTGGGGGCTTTGGTTGACACTGGGATTTCAGGAAGCGATTTGCTGAAGTGCCTCTTATCGGTACTGGAAAATTGTCTTGATCAATAGGTGGAGCCATAGTCTAAGACTTAAAAATTGAGGCAATTATATCGGTGTTCGTTGTGATTTACTTGGAGGCGAAACGAACACAGTTTGGACGACGACATGTGATCGTGCTTTGTTTCTATTTGAAGTGGTAGTCTATGTGAACGATGTTTTAAGATACGCAGTTAATCACTCTGAAAGACGTATTGTGAGGTGGTCTATCATAGGTGTCTTGGGGTCTCTTTGCCTGATCCCGGCAAAGGACTATAAGCTGTTCTGCGCCATGTTTGCCTAGGGCTTTCTGCTGTTCTGCCAGCCTGCGTAAGAGGATTCCACTGCATCGCGTACTTCGCAATAAAATTGTCTTCGCGCCGTAGGGTGTGTCCAATCCATTGCCACTTTTTGCTTCGTACTGCTTATAGGTACCGCGTACTGCTTATAGGTTCCTGGCCCGTTCTCAGGTACAATTTATCGTTAGAGATGCGGTAGATACGGATAAAAAATTCTAAGGATGATTCTTAAACATATGTTTACTAAAGATTGGAGCTTTCGTGTGGTGTCCACTTTCCAGGTACTGCATCCATATAGCAGCACCGACTCTACGTAGCATCGTGGATAGCATTCCGAACGCAGCTTTAGTCTTCCCGATTCTGTAGCGCGCGCCCAGTTCGGTGCCACCGCGATTAGCCAAGAGAACGCTTTTAAATATGGAAAGATGTTAACTTTCTCGACTTTCTGTCCGGCAATGTTCTGTTTGGCGCGGTTGTAACAAAGGACCTTAATTAAGAAGAGCCTATAGGAATCCAAGAGGTTCCTATAGGCTTGGTGTGAGACCAAAAAACATCGTCAAAAAAACTAACATCGTCATTTTCTAAGACAACAAGTGGTAATAAAACCACGCTCCTTTCAAGGCTCCATATTCATTAATTTATCACACTCATCAGCTCGGGGGAAATATCACGATCTCAAGACTCTTTCTTAGAGGTTCCATGTAACACACAGGGTACTAGTGATATTCAATAAGGCTGCCATAGACCTTGCAACTTAAAAACGACAAAACAAATTTAAGCCCTCAGTTAGATAATGATGTACACCAAAGTACGTTCATTAGTCTGATGAACAAAACAACAGCGGGATACGATTACTCATATTATCCTATTATGTGTGCTTATCTGAGTGGCAGGGCAATCCACATTTTTACGCTTATGTGACTTATGCGACATGATAATAACAGGAATGAACTACACACAGCTCGCTTAAGCTCCATTTTTGGTTGAAGCTTCATTTCAGTGATTTATTCGGTTTCACAGTTCCGTTTAAAACAGTGAAGGTTATTAGAACGACCACTAACTTCTAACATTCGAATGATTTCCATCGTGACACGAGCGAACTAGACAAATGTACATGAACATGCAACATGCACAAAATTATCTTTGAGAACTATTTATCTGATCAGGAATAACAAGAATAATAAAGAAAAATACAAAAGGCAAGGCCGTTTACACCTTAGTTCACCCACCACACAGGCCATTTTGCTTCGATCCCTTTTTCAAGCCCTTGTAGTTTGTTCTCTCTGCCATCTGACATGCTCGGAGATGAGAACTGTCTAAAATGGGAGTAGCACAACTCCGAAGCCTTGGCCAAGATGTCGTAATGGAGAGCTACAGCATCGTGGTTGTGGAACTTCATCCGAACAGTTTAATATCAAAAGGCAGAGTGACCCATTTCATTTTCTGTTGCTTTGGGTTCAAATGTTCTGCTACACGGTGCTCAGTCAATAACTACATATTTCGAATGTGGACAAATAAGCCTTTAGAATTGTGGACACAATGTGGCTGAATGCGATCGATCGGGCAAAGCGTAGTCTCAGCGATCGAAACTACTACAAACCGTGCAGTTAGCATTGATCAAACCATTATGACCATTATACCATTATAATTCCCTACAGAAATTTAATCTTGTCAGGTTAGACTCTTTAAAGGTTTGTCTGCGAAGAAGGTACATGAAGGAGAAGCTATAACGACTAACTCTAATCTCTGTCTGTCTCTGTTAAGAATGTGGTCTGGCAAGAAAAGTCTCGTCGACTAAATGGTTTAGCTACCTCCCGCGCTCCAGTCATGGAGCATCATCAAAACCATCATATCAAAGGTTATTCGTTTTCGAAACGAAAACAGTTTTTAAAAAATATTAACTGAACTGAGTTGCTGCGCCTGTAATAGCAGCAACATTGTCCCACAATTTGCACACACCATGTAAGAATACGAAAGCCACAATGCGACGCACCACGCTCTTCTAAGGTCATTTTAATTTGTGAAACGTTGCAAGGGTATGCAAAAATACAACAAGACTGAAAGCAAGAATATATTTTTTGCCTGTGCTGATAGTTTATTCGATGTGTTGACAAAGGCAGTACATGCTATCACCACATTTTGCACGGTCTTCACCGTGGGTAAACTAGGCCGAACTTGTGAACAGCTTTTCTTGGTATTAGAACAGTCTCACATATGCTGTCATTGATGTTCTACAGTCAGTATTGGCAAGGCCACTGAGTTTAATTGGTCACTTTGTGCAACGTTATTGATTAGTTCAATTCTGAATTAGATTAGATTTGATTAGTTCTTCAAATCTGAAATCGTATCCCTTAGGCGTGCGTTTTTCGTCATGAAAATATACAGACGAGAAGCTTAATGAAGGATCCATCAAAAGAAAGCATTCCATGTCGCGATTGTGTCTGGCATCGGAATATGTTTGTGCACTGAACACAAGATCATGCGCTGAACTTAACACCTGGTCATTCACCACTTCGTTATGATCCTTTAGTCAAGCCAAGATCTACCAAAATTCGCAGTGAATCTGGAAGACTGGATCGGTCAGCTGGAACTGCGTACACTTTTGACTCGCCATAGATTTGCGTTGGTATTTTTCCGCCTGTGATCATGTCACAGATCATCGATTCCTTAAGACAGTCTTGAAAAACTTGGAACAAAATAACATCTAACCACACGAATTGGAGACTCTACATTCCATGTCTACCCATGCAATGACCATGTACCATTGATAAAAAATAAACGAGGAAATATGGGCAGTTCGTGACCACTCCTATGAAGATCTGATCGTCTTTGTGAATTATTGATAATGTTGAAGATAAGTTAAGAATCTCGCAGATGGCATGTGTTTTTGTTGAGCTTGACGTCTTTTCACAGATATGACAACCATTGCAGCGGATGATGTTTTGCTGATATCAGTGTTTTCCCACGAAACAACGCTCAAGCTTCGTTCAATTTGGTGACACTTGTATTGTGAAAATTTTACGAATTTTTTAGTGACACGTACATTATTATCTACCGACGTAGACAGTCGTGTGCCTCCTCGAAAGCATGTCATGTGAGAAGCGAGTAAGGATGTCACAATATTCTGTCAGCAGAGGACAAAGTAAATATTTTATGAAATGAGACTTTGATTACCTGCTCGCCAGATTTGATCTAGTTTGCACATACCAACTATTGACATCTAGAAAAGATCTTCAGACAGACTGATGGGATGTACTTGGTTGTGTACTTATGCACGAGATGGGATGTCTTCAACCAGAATACTATTCTGAATTTGAGTTTATTGATGGTGATCAGATGATGCTTAGAGAGCGTTATCGTGTGCGTTGCCTCGTTTGTGCAAGAGAGCCCAGAACTATGGGCACGGACACAGAGTGGTTGTCTGTAACGACGGCGATAAGAATCTTTAGCGGCGGACTATTACTTCTTGTTTAAATTACTATGTCATCAGTTCGAGTATTAGACATAATCGCAAAGAGTCTTGGAAAAGGTTCTACGACTTCTTACGACTTCACTATGAAAAAGGAAATAGGTACGTTCACATTATACAATTCGGTAGTATGACATGTCGAACGACCTGCACGTATCGACAGACGCATGAAATCTTTCAACTTTTTTCCCTCGGTCGTACAATGTGAACACATGTAGCTCATCAGCATCAGACGATGAATGAAAATGGTATGGTTTCTCGATCGAGTTTGGCTTCGTTTGCTTATCCAGGACATCACCATAGCTGAAAGAAAAAAATGCGCTCCAATGTTGATGCTACGAAACTACCCTCATGAATGAAGTCCGTAAACTGCGTAGTACAATGTGAACGCAAAGCATTTGTTGGTTGTTCGACATGTCGTACTGACGGGATTTAAAAATGTGAACGTACCTTATGTCACATCAATCTAAAAACGTCGAACGCGTTGCACTCGAGTAATAGAACTAATGATCTTTCTTTTATGCTCGGTCATCAAAGACAGGTGACATAGGAATTGTGCCGGGCGACGTTCGTGTACCCGATCCCAAGGTGGTGTACAGTTTCTTGTACGCTGTAAACAACCACGTGACCAGACACTACGTCAGCATTCTGACAAATGTCTGTTGTCGACTATGTTTTGGTGATTTTACACATCATAACACATTACTAGCGGTGTGCTTTCGATCGAGCCATTATATGGGGGATTTTGCTTCAATGACACTACAATGTTTGGGAAGACAATGAGACCGTTGATGTAGTTTGTTTGCATCAATCTGAGAAACTGTAGGGATGCCACAGCGGTAGATGGCGAGGAGCACATATTTAGTTCAGGTGATTAAGCAGTTGTGGTATGAAATGTGGTAACATCTCCACCATTCTCCATTTTGTTATCAACACAGATCTATATGGATGCAACGTTCAAAGCGTTCACGCAAGGTTTCAGCTTGGTATCCAATCGATCGCCTTCCGATAGAGCAATGAACTATGTATATCCCTTTGGATAACTGATCCACTGTATCGTTGAAAAAATAAGAGTGCGACAAAATAATTAATCTAAACATGTAACTGCGCAGACTGCCTAGGATTAAAGTGAAAAATATGCATTGCAGTTCTTCAGAGTATCGCACGGAAAAGTAGTTCCATTTGGAAAAATTAGGCAACAACAGCAAAGACATTTATCCTCCGGAAGAGAAGAGAAGCTTATGAACGAAAAAAATGGGGAGTGGGTATGTGCGTCGACTCCTACACACCTGAAAACCTACGAGTTTGTGTTCGAGTCCCCTCCACTCGTGAGAGAACAATAGCACTCGCAACACAGTGGTTGCTGAGAAGCTTGTCCTTAGCCATCTATCTTCTGTAGCGCCACCCATATTATTATAAACAAGGAAAAACACTCAGGACAAAAGGAGATCATACCTCTTGCGACGTTGTGCATAAGATTGTGCCCATTATTATTGTCTAAAAGTCTGAACCTATTTACACCACATTTATCAGCACGTAAACAACTTCTGCAAAACGAAGCCGCGAGCTGGAAGATGAGCAACATGGTAGAGCTGATTCATGGTGCTTCATTGAAGGAAAAGGTACATGGCAACATTTAACTTGATCCAAAATGTTTCCACAGCCGGATAAGTATGAGTAGGGCCAATTTTAGAACCCATATAAGTGATATGAACGGACATTGCATTCATGAGACCAGACTAGGTATCCCCTACAAAGCCTTCTATAGAAGTTGTAGAGATGAGGCGATTAGGAGAGCCATGACTTGACAGAATTATGGATGTAGTTAGGTAATTGGGCTTCCTTGCTACCTAGCGGCCGTCGATCACTTAGACCAACTAGTTGTATACTACGACCATGAAACCTTCTTAATACTGGAACCAGTTTGGAATTCGGAAGGGGGATTAACTTGATCCTTGTGATAAATGAACGCCCTACTCTGGCAACAATTCGTTTCCCCAGGACAAAAGGCATTCATACAAGACTTTAAAGCCTGATCGGTGCTGAAGTCCCACTAACAACAATCATTGGTGCTCTACTGTTCCTACGACGTTCTCCAAGCAAAAAGCTAAACTGAAAATACAATCGTTTTCAATAGTGATAAGCTGTAGACTATCGAGAAAACCGTGGCACTTCAACTTTAAAACGAGAAGTGTTTTTCTGGGAAAGAACAAATGGATTGCTAAATTGGTTGTTTTTCACGCAGGGAGGTCTCCGGTTCGAATACAAAGCAAAGTTAATACGCTTTATCGGGTTGGTACAGTCACCACTTGCCGTTGGGATCAAATCACCGCCACAGCCAATGGAGTTATCAATCAGTGGTGTTACTATGGTCATGGACAAAATAATGAACCAACAATTGTCAAACAGTACTGGCGATTTCGTTGACTGTCAGTCCACTTACCTAACCGCATGGGCAGGAAAAATCACTCACAATATATTAGGAGTGCTCAGCTCTAGGTCTGGCTGTTGATATGCTCAAATAGGCGGAATGCAATGCGCTGTCGAATTCCCCTTTACAAGCAACTGCTTTTTAGCACCTGTAGTGTCGTGGTGGCCGCCTTGGCATGCCAAGTATGAGCAACTTCTATGCTTGGTGTTTAGGTTGCTTAAAATTGCGAATACGTTAACGCAGCGAAACCACTAAACTAATTTGATAGTTGAACAAATTCAATGACGGCAGAATATTATTCAACTTGGTGACCCGTAACGTTGTGGGTATGAGCATCGACCCCAGCCTCGACGTCGTAGGTTCAATTCCTGCTCTGTACGACCAAAACTATTTTCACGGTCCCACCTCTTTCGAGCCACTGAGTATTTCTTGTCTGGAAAAAACCTCTCAAACTTGGCCGTTCGGAGTCGCCATAAAACTGTAAGTCCCGTCCACTCGAGAGAGAACAACAGCACGCACAAACCTTAATTATAATATTCCAGAAGCAAGATAAATATGTATCAAATCTCTGCAAATACACTTTATAATGTATGAAATTTATACTGGAAATAAATCTATCTATCTATCTGACTAACAGCACGCACAACACTAGTGGTTGCTGAGAAACTAGGTCGGGCTGTAGAGCCACACATATTATTATAATTACTGTTAAAATTCATCTGGATGAAACAATTAAAGATTCGTTGGAAAATTCGGAGCTAAATAACTAAATCAAAGAGTTTTTGGGTAAGCCACTCTTGATCAGATGCTGCCATTGACATAGATTTGGACGTACTGTTCATTGCTGATCATATGGTAATCGCAGTGAAGTCTGTGAAGACAGTTAAGTCTCTCTAAACCATCTAAGCGGTGCATAACTATTAAAAAACTGAGCAAATCAAGAAAGTCGAAAGCTTGAAGATTGAGCTGTAGCACTATTTGCACAAAGTCACACCTCTACCTGCATATACGCAGATCTCTAGATGCGCTTATAATGGTGTCATACCATGCTCCTAGCTCCAAAGATTTGGGCCGTGTCTGTCTGTCAGCGAATCTAGCCATCTTATTGCACTATTTCCTCGTTCATTGGCAGAGAGATTCGTTGGAATATATGTGTGAAAGTTGTCTTGAGCCACGCATTTCTATTTATTATTCCTCATCAGTTATCAGTGTGCTTTGAACTAGGGTCACTGAGCGCCGTTGAGCTCATTGGTCACCCAATGACCCGGGAAGTTTGAATCGACGCACGCTACACTTTTGTTGGCATTGAGGCCTGATAAGAGTACACTACTGAGAATCCAATGCAAAGGCCAGATGTGAAAACGTCACAGAAGTCGATGAATTCAGCAACTGGGCAAAGAGCAGTGATTTTTAGTATGAGATTAATATGTGCCAGTAAGTGAATAAAAAGAGAAGTGTTTGCTGATCAATGTCTGCGCTGATCAAATAAACATAGATACAAGGTACGACTGACGACTGTAAGAATTGTCGCGTGTCGTGCGACTGCCTGTGAATTACCGACGAGCAGACAACTTTCTCGGCTCAAGCATATGGCTTCTACCCTAATCTGTTCCCGAAATGAGGCTTTCGAAATGTCTACCTAAGGAAAGCAAACATTTAAATTGAGTTGATTTTTCACACTGTTTTCCCAAGGTTTTATCACGAGGAACTTTAGAAAGTTAAGAACCATGTACGACATGGTTCGATAAATGTCACAGTCACACGACAACCGATTGATGTCTACCAACGGGCGTGCTAATCGCGCTGACCACTTGAAGCTTATCAGTGGGCAGTGGTGAATCGGAAACAATTTCTAAAGAAATGTTCATTCATCGTGGAAAGTATTACAGAATCGATAAGATTTCAACTGGAAGGTCAAATTAATTACATTAAATTGTGTCCGACACTTCAGTGATTAATTTATGGCAGGAGATGACAATAGCAAAAGTTCAATTTCACAATATTTGCTATCGATCTTTGATAGATGATCGGTGAGTGGGGCGGAGAAGCCATGCTGTAACATGAGCATTATTATAGTTTAAGACAGCATGTCTGGTGGAAGGATTGAAGCATGACTAGGGGAAAACGAGTCGGATTGGATATCAACGCATTCAAACGGTGTCTGGTGACTAGGATCACAACGACGACACGGCACCAAAAAGGACAAAAATGTGCGAGTGAACTCCTTGAATGTAAAATGACTCTACACGCTCTGCAAAGGATTCTCACGTACAATCAGGTGGATAAAATTGGCAATATGCTAGTAAGGACGGAGAATGAAGAAGAAAAAAATATGATTAACAAAAGGTTGCACATATTGGGACGCAGATTCGCTGCACCTGGCTGTGTCCTGAATCAGCCTCACATGTGCACACGCCTCTACCGACGAGGCTTAAGACTCTATCCAAGACGACGCCTATGGAGACTTCCGACTAGTCAGCATTGAGCACAAATGTTGAATCGAAAATGGTGATAAGCACAAGCGCTTCATTTAGCATATGGCAGTGTATTCAAATCATAGCTCCTGGCCGCCAAAAAATAGGATAATTGATGAAAAAAAATGAAGACATATTGATAGTCAGTCGGCGATGAAAGCCATTCAGAGAGCTTAGCAGTTGCATATAATCACTAAGAAGACTTTTGGCTCTCAGAACTCGGGACAATCTGAACAAACTGTTGTATGCCGACTCCGAAAGGCCAAGTTTGAGAAGCTTTTTCTAGACAGGAAATACTGGAGCAATGTCAGTGACTCGAAAGTGGTGGGGCCGTGAACATTATTTTTGTCGTATAAGGATCGAACCTGCGAGGTCGATGTTGGGGTCGATGCACATACCCACAACACCGCGGGCCACCACGATCGTGAAGTAGAAGCACCTCTATGCTGACACCCCGACAATAATGCAGCTTAAGAGCTGAACAAGAAACAGTCACCAATATACCGAACACAAATGCGAGACACAATCCTAGACGCGAGCAACAAACTTTGCTTTTAAGCCACTTTAGCAACACCACTCAGACACTGTGCCCCTTGTGGTACGCGGTATGCGCAACAGACTACTTCGTTGTGACAAAAGTTGATACGATTAGTGCTCAAACACTAATCGATAACATTGTCTGAAGCCACCCAAAACAAGTTAGCAGAAACATTAGTCTCATCACCGTTTAGGCTGTTGGCAGGCCTGCCGAATAAGTCTATCAGCGGAAGATTAAGAAGTAGTTTCAAAGTTACGGAAATGGATGTTCTTAAAGCTTCGCTGAATTCTAAAACATACAAACTCCATCGAGACAAGTCCTGAAAAATATTACCGACCGATTACAAATCTCATTTTTTATCGAACTTTGGCTTGAAAATCTCTGTACCGGATTTCAGAAAGGAGATGAGAGGTCTAGTGATTACTTCAATCAGACTAATGACAAGATAGTGCTGGCAGGCAGCGGATCCGCAGGTGACACGCATTTCCGACGTGTCCTGCTGTAAGCTATCGCTACGATTGAAAAAGAGGCGGAAGAAGGTGGTCTTATGATAAATGTTTCTGATTCTCTTAAACAAAAGAAATGTAACGGAGCAGGAACAGGACAACTGGGGCAATATTTTTATCCACTTTGGGGCATATGTGAACTTCACAAGTGACGTTTTAGTTGAGATCAATCGTAGAAACAGCTGCCAATTGCCATCAGCCAAACATCAGCTTAGCCGGTCTTGCTTAATAAATGCGTGATGGGTAATACAAGGAAACTAAATTCATGGTAACTGCGGCACATATGTTCCGCGTCCTGTCCGTTGGGAGGTTGTATGAAAAAGAAGAAGCAATCGTGAACATTACTTGCTATACCAAGATGTTAGACCACATCCACCACCACGTCTGAAGGTCAAAAACTCATAGACTGTACTACCTTTGCTACATCAATGGGATAACCAACAGTTCCCGAGAAGGAGTAGCAGACTGAATATAGGATCAGTGGCTATAGATCAGGCTCAAATTCTCCATGGGTCGGCGGTTTGACGATTGACTAAGTAACCAGAGACCATGTAATCCATACAAACAAAGCTAATGTCGAGTGCTAAGGTATATCCAACCTGTTTTCTTTGTCCATCCGTGTTTTTAGTCGAAGACGAGGGATTCACTATATCTGCTTCATACTTCAGTAAACAACTACGGCGAAAAACTATTAGAATTAGACGCACATTGGCTCGTAGGATGAAGGTACTGCTCAGACCGAAAAGGATTTTGAAGTTGTCACAAGCGAGACATGCCACACGTCAACGAAGTCTTCAAACGAAATAAATCTTCGTCAACAGCAGCAAAAATAGATCAAGTCACTTGAAAGCACTTAAAATGTCTATAGACAAGAAAAGTGCATAACAACAAATCGAAAATAGTCGTTGACTTCAGTGCAACTAGACGTTAGGGTTCTGTGACGACTAACCGATTTAGTCTGCATTCCAACAGGTTTTAAATAACAAGAGTGTATTTTTACTTTTCTCAAATAATGCCACGGACGACTGTGAACGGAATCTACATCACACTCTTGTCTTGCTTTCATCAATCCTCCAACCATTCAACCGCACGCCCACTTCTCAAAAGTCCTCAATTAGTGCCACAAGACTTTCCCTAAAATCGATTTCGAACGAAAATAACAAACCGTTGAAAGGCGGAAGACACGTTCCCCAGAAGCCATGTCCTGACTGTCACATCTACGCACTCATCCCTCGCAGCGAAAACATCCGCAACACCCGAAAATCTATTTCTGAAACATCCTGCCTCGTTGCGACACACAAACGAATGCCGTCGGCACTGACACCACCACCGCCACCTCCACGGCAACGCATTCCAATTGCAGATAATCAAAACGTGATCGTCCCCCACATCCGCCCACTCAACAGTCATCAATTTGCACAGCGCACAGATGCGAAATGTATCACTTTCTCAGCCGCAGCGCCTAGCTCCATTCTCACTTGCTGGGCGTGGATGTCTAATCAAATTGACTTGTATTTCGGCTCCTTTGAAGCAACGACATAATACACTTTTTTTATTCACAAGTGCCCCCTCAGAAGCAACACAGTCACGGAAATTCAATTATACACTACCGGATCGGCGGACAGAGACAAAGGTCAAGGACGAGTGTAAACTAAAACCACTTACCAACGAAGACAATCAGCAGCTGTCCTGAAGCCATGTTCTGCACCACTCTGAAAGCACTCGCTGGGGAATCACTAGAAACGAAGTTCTCGCAAATCAATTCACACTACGGACGACAATACTCGGTAGCTCCTTCCACGACCACTGACCACAGCACTGGCTGAACTTGAACTCTTGTTGGCACGAATTTGAACGCGAAACTGAAAGTGAGTATCGCCGCGTCTTCGATTTTCTACCCCTTTTCCAGAACGATTTGCAACGCACACACACAGGCACGCACTCGGGGAAATACACTCTAACCAAATGCTCCGCAACTGGCACCCTCTCGGCGCAGATATCGTCCGCACTATGCCGCGAATCACACGGATGACGAGGGGCTCTAGCTCTCGAATGCTCGCTCAACGGTGCGCGCACCGCACACAGACTCTAGCTCAGGGGATGATGATGATGACGGCGATGATGATGTGGGTGAATATGTCCGCTGTGGTCAAAATCGAATAGCTCACTGAAGTCCAAGCCGTGTTAAGGAGCCCATCGAGAGGGACGGTGAAAAATTGCAACCGTCGCGTCTACGACACCACCACACCGACAGTCGACAATAGCACTGTGCTCACTCTCTGGCTGTGTGGCTTGTGCTTTTTGTTGATGTTCTTCCGCGCTACGCCCGCCATCGTGTGCGTGTGTGTCTGGTAGGGGATGTTGATGTTGTTTTGATTAAAGTCGAAAGAGGCTGCTGATCTGAAAAAAACTTTGCTCTTGAACTTGGCACTTGGCAACCCTCGTGGCTTATCTGTGCGCGTGCTGGGCACTGTGGGGCAGTCGCTTATCGCAAGTCGTTCGGTGATGACGTTGATGATACGTCACTTCGGCTTCTGAGTCTATTGTAGGGATTCCCGATTGTAGGCGTGTGATTCCGCTGTGTACTGGGTGATTGTGAGATGCGTGAGAGAAACTGGAGCCGAGGGGTTTTTTTCCTGATTCCGCAGCAAATTCACGTTATTTTCTTTTTAAAACGTGAATGGTGATTGTGACACTGATGATGGTGGAAATGCCTGTGTCGTTTTTGAAGCAATGCGGACCGATGATGATGTTGATGTTGATCGTCTGGGTAACCCTTGTCGCTCGGAATGATGTGATTGCCGAAATCGAGAGCACGCTTCCGACTGTTTTCGAACTCTTATCACGTATGACGGCAATCGACTCACGTTATTATTTGGACAATAGTTTAACCCCTCTAAAAAGTAAGAGCAAAGGCAAAGGTAAAGCTTTCTTTGGCGCAGTTCAAACAGAGTTTTAGGTATCCTTTCTCGAAGGCATTCGTCCTAGGTTCGGTTAGAGTAGCTGACTGGGGTACCGAAAGGCAGAAGCCACACTGAAGCCTGCAGAGGCCTATTTGGGTACAAAGCGGGCCTATGAATGCATGTTCTGCAAACCAGTTTGTGTGATCGTTTGCTCAACTTCCGGGCAGAATTTGCTTAGTCCCTTTCAGTTTTTCGGGCCACGTGGAATGGAATCGGCGATGGTTAGGCAATTATGGGACGAGGTACTCTTGGCTAGGACAGACGGCGACTTGAGTTAGAGCTTCCATCAATGAATGGACCTCTCGAGAGCACAACCTGAGGTGCCGTGGCTTCTAGGATGTATACAGGCCAATCGCATGCTCTCTGCAGACAAGAATGCAACCTATTCGCGAGCATTCCTAAGAGCTCGTACAGCTCGCCCCCGGTTTTCACGTTCCCTATTGAGTTTCCCACGATCTACTCAAATATAATATTGATGAACTCTCATGAGTTCTACTTTGAGGTACGTTACCGACCTTGATGGAGCAGCGAAAGTTCCCTATCATCATTTTGTACAACCTGACGCGATTGACAGGTCACGCTCTCATATGTGGCCTTGATATGGACGAACGGGTGGTTGGTGTCGGTCTGCATCACTTTAGTCTTTCCCAGGATCTGCTGTAGTTTAAATATTTGGTCGATGGTGGATATTGGATGATGGACTTTCCCAGCCTGAATCCGCGCTGATAAAGACCTATCAGTTTGTTGACGAAAGGCTTCAAACTTTCACACAAAACGGAGAGAGGAGCTTGTACGCGATGTGGAGGAGACTGATACCTCGACCGGTGGGGCAGTCAGAGGGTCAGAGAGGACAAACTACGCTGAGATTCCACTCATCAGGCATGCGTTCCTTCGACCAGTTTTGTTTAGGCAGTTTTATTAAGGCATCAGGCTTATTAAACATCGAACAGTCAGGACGAAAAAAGTCGTAATGAGTACGAGAAAGGGATTAAGAGTCTTCCATTCGCTCAAATTGCTATCACAATCGGTCTACAATGACAATGGCTATATGACAAATGCTCAAAGTCGTCAATCCACTGGCGTAACCTAAACTAGTACATGCTATTGGACCGTAGTTAATCTTAGGATGTTGGCTTCGTCCGTCAAGCTTCGACAAACTTCTGTGTGCTGCTGCTGTTTCCAGATGGGCACTGTGTTGGTTATGATATGACACTCAGTTTTTCTCAGCTCTTCTTCTTCAGAACTGGTTATGATATCCGATGAGAACAGGGTATCTCGATCCCAAGGGATTCTTTTGTTTGTCAGTCTCAGCACAATGGCAATGACCTGCAGTCTCATCGCGTTTCGTAAATCAGTGCAGCTGTTTCTTTCATTCGAATACCTAATGTAAACCTGGGTGTTGTTAACAATTGGATATTTTCCCTGGTTTCCCAAAGGTGTATTCAACAATTAAATTGAGAAGCATGACATTACTGCTTATCGACTGGGCTCGGTTCAGCTCACGTAGAGCCTACCTGTCCTCTTGTCGTTCCTTTTCGTTCTTGCGTTGTCGTTCGTATGAATGGAAAGTCGGGAGCCTTTGAATGGAGGTTATGAGTAGTACAATAGAGAGATACCCAAATGAAACTCACTCTGCTTGAGACTGTGTGAACGCCCACCAAGAGATGTCACTTTAAAGGGACAGAAAAATGAGAACATTATGGCAGCAGCAGGATACATAATTGGGCGTTCAAAACTGTCCCGTCTTTAGTTTGTATTGCCAAATTCGCTGCTACTGACACTTTGTTTCAGATTATAATTTGTCAGATTACTCTCTCTGTGAACAGTCATTCTTCTCATATCCGACTCAACCAGAAGTGAGGGTACGTACGAGCAACTCGGAAGAACGAACCTTTTGGCAAGGAAAGATTTATGAAGACGAACGGGGAATCGCTCAATATTGTGGTAGCTTGAATACGAGCATGCATACAGGTATAGCACTATAGTCGAAAGACAGTCCCAACCATCTTACCTTCAGCGGCCTGCATGATCCACTAAATAGGTTGCGATGGCAGTCTCTAGGTCATTTGCCATTGATTGTAGCTCATCAGGAGTTATACCCAAGTAGAGTCGGACAAGACTTGAATGATGGTGAAATGGCATTCTATCATCAAACAAAGAATAGATACGACATAGTACATCAAACAAACGGAAGATACGACATAGTACATCAAACAAGCGGAGTAACAGCCACCAACTTTAGGTAAGATTAGGTTATTGGGCTGCCAGCAACACTTAGACCTTTGAGACTTCAGTGATAGTCCCATTAATTTTATCCCAGCAGCAAATGGCTACTACACCAGATTTGAAAACCATATAAAAGAATCTTAACCTAGCTTTCACTGAGATTCGAACCGGGGACCCCACTAACCAACGGCGCCATCCAAATGCGCCATCAACATAAGCCTCGGAAAAAAGTATATTCTCGATGTACACAGTCGTACAAAAACGATTGCGGATACAGGCGCGCAGATCTTCTGTGCCGTATTCAGAACTGAAATTTTTTTAAAGGAATCCGGACGGGCAAGGGTACTATGGACTTAACATGTTAGTCTAACACCAGATTTTTCCAGTGCGAGCTTACTTCAGCCATCGATGGCCACGGCTTATTTTCCATTCCACTACAGTCCGTTGAGGGGGACAAGACTCAGCTTCTCAGCAACCAAGTCGCATTGTGCGTGCTATTGTACTGTCACGAGTGAAAAGGATCTACAGTCTTATGCCAACTCAGAACGCTCAAGCTTTTTCTAGAGCAATTTCAGTGATAATGAAAATTCGGTTGATGAGTTGGCGTGTTCTCTTTTTTATTAGTTAGTTCATTAAATTTTAATTGATTTTTGAGTTGGATGCGGTTCGTCTTCAATCACAAAAGTTGAGTTTTAGTTCGACCCTTCTTATTCTTTGATTTGCGCTACAGTCCGGGTTGGGCCTGGACCACAACCAACAAGCCTCTCCAGCCATCTCAATCTTGCGCCTTCTGAGAAAACCAAGCTGGTTGATGTAGTTCTCTACTTCCGTGCGCCATATCGTTCCAGAACGTGTTGTGTTGTCCCAATGGGTCGGAATCGAATACTCTCCGGGCCGGAACTGTGGTGTCGTTCCGCTTTAGATGACCTAGCCATCTTAGGCGTTGGAGCCGAAGACGCTTAACTGGGTGCATGCCGCGGTACAGCCGTACAGTTCGTGGTTGAATCTTCTCCTCCAGACGCCCTCAACGCAAACAAAGCCAAAGTTCGCACGCAAAACTTTTCGATAATGTTCAATCCCCCCCTCAGCTAAACGAGCAGATGCACTGTGAAATCGGGCATGAATGTACCACCGCAGTAAGACAGCCTTTTTGAAAGGGCCGCCTGTTTACCTACGTTCCTATCTAACAGAGCATACAATGGCCAGAGCTTTTGTGAGCTTGCCCACTGGTGCTCAAGATCGGTGGACATCTTCGAGAAGGAGGATGTATCTGGACTAATTAGAATATAGGAGAACTTCTAACATGGAGCAGTATTTAGCAGTTCTAGGGAAGTTTCATATCAGCTCCTAGTTAAGAAGGTGTGTAAAATGGAATAGTAAATCGTGTGAGGGGCATTTGAATCACAGCCAAGATCTTCTCAGTATCACGGATGCAGGTGGTTCCACATAGACGTGATCCATTTATGCCGATATAAAACATATTTTGAGTCCCGATCCTTACAATTGGAGCCGTAAACCATACCATCTCTGTGCATATTGAGACGGTCATGGTCATGGTGGAGAGTAATCTGCGAATCCCGAAGCCTTGCAATAATCTTTATCCATCTCTATCGCAGACACTCTCTCCTCCTCTTATTTGCTTGTCCTTAAACTTAAATAATGAGTCCTCCTGGCGGGAACCTAGAAGTCGAATCACCCTTATTTTCGCCAGAAATATCCAAAGAAACAAAGAATTCAGAAACATTTCAAAAAGGATGTCATGTAGATATAAAACCCTATGAAATCGAATAGAAGCAAAAAACCCCGCGGCAAGCTCCCACTCAATCCAAGATCCATCCTGACATCAGCTACACTGACTCAGCAGGCCGGAAGGTGTCGAGCAAGCTATTTACCAAAAGTGTAAACAAATGCATTCTCCAATTTGACACCTGCAGTGTGTGCGAGATTAACACACACGATAGGCTGTCCGCAATTAAGACTGACATGCGGAATTCCTCAGCGAACTGCAAAACATCAACAGCGACCTTGTGTCCACCTCGCAAGTGAATTTCCAATTAATAACATTTATCTGCATGGCATCAGTAAGACTTGTCCCCGCACACGCCCAATAGGATAATCTGTGAGGTTTTACAGCGGAAAAGCTCACTTTTCCACTCGGAGCACTTCGCCTTATCGTCGGCACTTTGTCGCTCTAATCGTGATACCAACGTTCACTGTCATGTCTTCAAGTGAAGCGGTTGCCCCTTTCCATACGTTCGGACAGGGCACGAGGCCAGTTGTAGACGAGCGCTTGCCGTGTGCGGCGTGTGTGAGGATGTAACTGGGTCGTCAATTCATTCATTAACACTACAGACGACAGTTCTTAAATGCAACTGCTTGCGGAAGGGGTGGTTGCTGAACTGCGTCGTGGAGGTTGAATGGCAACTTGGAAGTGTGGTTAATGATTTGTGGCAATGCTCTGGCTTGTGCTTAGTGATCTGTGTGTGAACCGGTTGAATGGAAGATTATTTAGAGCGGCACGCGACGCAGTAGTTACTTTGAGACGTGTAGTTATGTCCAGTTACAAAGGAAATTGAATAAGTCCTAAGCGTCACCCTATGAGAAGTACAGCGATAAAATGAGTCTAACCAAGTTGACTTACGTAGCAGATGGGGTGCTTTTTGGATTGACGCCGGCGACCACTCCGTACTGTAGCGCCATTTGAAGAAGAAAAATGTGACGATCTGTAGATAGAAATGGTAAACACTGTATAGACGGCTTTTTGAACGATTAGCGCCACCTGAGTTGTTACTCAATCTGAGTCTTGTGCGCTGTGCGCTAAAGCTTAAGAGCATTCCAATTTTATTCGAGTTGTTAAAACGATGCTTGCCAATTACTCTCCCAAGGTTTATTTATGTCTACACTGACTACGAATACGTTTTACATAAGTGATCCATATGGAAAGTCTAAAAATTGGGTCACTTTCTGCAGCATAATGTTGATAACTTGAAAGCTTGCGACTGAGCACACCGAATACATTTCACAACTGTTCCATCAATTTGGTTTTTGTGCAGCGACGTCTTCCTGAAATACATAATTTTGTGAAAAAAAAATAGAAATCACTGAACGATACATGGTGTCATATGCAGGGCGGGAAGGCAGCTTTTGTATAAGCTGCTGTTGGTCATCGCACCAAATACGGCTGTTTTGGTTATTATCCTACAGGCCTGGGCAGTCAGAGCAAAATAGTTGACTGTCCCAAACTTAACTGATTGCCGTTCGCATGTATGAAACACATCAAGTCCGTGAATAGCACGAAGTATGAGCTCAGAGGTTATATTTTCCCATAAGCCCAATTGCTTCGCGGGTTTAATACCTACTACTTAGCACTCTTTGGTGGGATTACCGACAGTAGTTTTCTGGACAAGTTAACAGTGGGCACCCACCGCTACTCACCTATCTTCCTTAGTTAAATTTCTAAGGTTGGTTCTAGAATTTCAACCCAAACATAAAACATCGGCTTCACTGAATGCATTCAAATAAATTATGTGGAGCATTATGCATATTTTGAACCAAAAAACCGTTAAACTTAAAAATCTGCCTCACTTTGAAGATCTAAAAAGTGTACATTAGAAAACCTAGGTAAATAAAAAATTCAAATATATTTTTTACCAAAAAATTCAAACTAGCACAATGCTTCCAGCTGGCAACATCGCCGTTAAAGCTCATTCAGTAAATGGTTTGTGTACTTGCTTGTGTATCTGCTGCAGAACCACAACAGAGCTTTTTGCCCCTGGAATGTATTACTCTCCACAAGATAGTGCTTATCTAATGAAGCGTTTAAAATTACGTATTTTTTGGACCTCAACCAATTCTATGCGGATCGCGTTTTCAGTTTCACACATTGCCAAAGAAATTACCTTTAATTCAAAATCATTGTGATGCAACCACCAATAGACACGCCCTTCTTTGGCACTTTGTCATATCCGGACGAAAATCGCTTTTCTGAAGATCCTCGTATCCACCTGCACAGTTTTCAGCTTACGACATGGATGATAGGACGTTCATGTGAATCCTATATTGGGCCATATGTGTCGGGATACAGAAGCGCATAAGGTGGAACACAAAATTAGGCTGCTAGAGGAAATTACTGCCGTACATCTGTGCGCACAAGGATCAAGGACAAGGATAGTTTTGACTTCCAGTCGTCTTAAAGTCAAACTGAAGGAAGGTATTTATATTCATGATCTTAGGACCAGATCTGCACGCTACTTTATCTTTGCCGAACATAGAGCATAGAACAGCCGCATTGAACAAAGTTAAGAAGATAGACGAGCCATACGCACGCTGTGGCAGGGTGTATTCGCACCCGGAAGCGTTTTCAGCAACCAACCAATACCATGGCCCACATACTGCCAATTATGGTATACGGTTGTCCACTGTGGTTCAACGTAAGTCCTTCCCAGATGGAAAAGATGGGAAGCGACTGCAACACCAGCGGTATGTCGCTCACATTTACGAATATTGCCTCTTGTTCAGTAGATCGATCTCTCGAACCAGAAAAGAGTCTGCAAAAGAACGACAATTTTATGGTGGTTGCACCAAATTAGATCTCGGCCTCCGTTGGCAAACCGAAACGATGAGACAGTTGACCATGGTGGCCAACATACATAGATTTTTCTCTACAAATATTTCACAGGATCGCAGAAAAGGATTTGGCAATCTCTTGCGATTGTAGGCGGCCGACGTTGAACTTCCTCACAGTATTTCTTTGTCTTGGCGGTGTTCGGGATATCCGCAACCTTACCTTGGCTACAACAAGGTGTTGGTCAATGTTGGCACCTCGGTACGTTCGGACATCTATAATACTGGAGGAGTGCCTTGCGTCAATCGCAATATGATCAATCTGATTGACGGTTGATTGATCAGGAGATCGCCATGTTCCTTTGTGAATACCGAGATGTGGGAAATTTGTACTGGATACTACAACATTTCGTCCCGCCGTAAAATCGATCAGCCTAAATTCGTTATCGGATGTGCTGTCGGGTAGGCTGTGCTTCCCGACCGTACTACCAAAGATGTTCTCTTTTCCTAGCTTTGCGTTGAAATCGCCAAGAACAATTTTAATGTCGTAGCTAGGGCATTGCTCAAACGTTTTGTTCAGGAGCTCATAGAACCTGTCCTCCCTTGGTGTCGTCATCTTTCTCCTCTGTGGGGGCATGTGTGCATATGAGGCTTATGTTGGCAAATTTAGCCTGGACGCGAATTGTCGTGAGGCGCTCGTTCACGGACCTGAACGATAAGACTTCTTGCCAAAGTCTGCGTCTAACGACAAATCCACATCCAAATAGGCGCTGTTTTTGTTGTTTGTACGCTGATGACATCGATATTATCGCACGTACCCAACGAGCCCTAGTAGAAGCTTTCACGGCAATTGAGGACCAGGCGAAAAAAAAACAAACGATCCGCCGCACGCCACCTAGGCCAAAACGTTTCAACCAACACCTACAATTTCGAAGTAATAAAGGAGTTTGTCTGTCTCGGGGCAAACGTAAACTCCACGAATGACATCGTAGTGGAGATAGCATCAACCGATGAACCGATGCTGTCTGTCTACAGAAGTGATTTTTCGAAATTCTCAGCATCGACTGCTTTTCTACTACTAGTCGTCCATTTTTGTCCCTGTAGGCGATACCACTACTATCTATCCTCGGCCTGATCCGTGGGTTAGTCTATCCATACCTCTGCGACTAGTCGCCTTTATGATCGAGTCGTGTCGGTGATATTGATACCGTCTTCTGTAACGAGGAATTGGCTATTTCTTTTTTTTATTGCATCGAGTGAACCGTATATATTTTTGTCTTTCTCTTTATGCTCCGAGTTAAGAGAGTTTCAGCAACTCTTACCTGCCTCCAATGTGAACACAAGCTAGTCTCTCCATTGTCTCATAAGTCTGTAGCAGGTCACTGGGCACAGACCGGTTTGGGTCCAAAAAAAAGTGGACGACAAAACAAAAAAACACTTAATGTTGTATTTTTTCCATTTGTTTTATTTGTTTTTAAATAATTATTTACAATTATTATAAGGGATACAAGATGTAGCGACCAGGGGGCTACGCATGAAATAAAATAAAATAAAATAAAATAAATGAAAGGATATAGTGCACACGAGACAGACTTTCGTTTCGTTTCGATGCACCCTAGCACCGCTTACATCAAAAACTGACCAATTATTCACTTATTCTGTAAATTCACAGTTAAAATATTTAAGAGAGACACATTTATCTATCTATAGCCGGTTGAGATATTGAGCAGAATAAATTAAATTATCAATAAATCGCGTTTCGATTGTTTTTTTTTTTTGTTTTTTTTTTCGGTTTAGTTTCGGCTTGAAAATACGACCAAAAACGGCAAATACTTTCCCACAGCAGACCTGCCGGTTGCATCCAGAAAATGGTTCGAAAATTCAACGCTTCAAAAGGTCGGAAACGCATGGCTTTGAAAAGGGATATGGATACTTTTTGTTACCGTAAATGGACGAACGAACGGGGGGAGAGAGAACACAGATTTCATAACCTATAATACAGAGTACGCAAGCTTAACTATGCAGGTTTAGGAGCAACCCGCGCTACAGTCCGATGAGGCTAGTGTTTCCTTGTCTTCCTGAACTCAGATATGACATCGTATTCGGGGTACTCCTGCGGTGACTCACTCAGCGAATCGTAGTAGGCGTAGTCGTAGCTGGTGTCTGAGTCTGCGTGTGGCGGCCTCTTGGAGGACGATGATTTCTTCGGCTTCTTGGACTGCGATGGCGTTTGGACCGTTGTGGTGGTGGCTATGAAGCTTGTGGTCGGTCGCCATGTGGTGGTTGGCGAGGGCGGGGCAGGACGCGTGGACCGATCGAATCCAAAATTCGGACTAGATTGCTGAGGGGTCTTGTCGACGGACTTGAGGGTGTCGGCGCGGAGCTTGTTGACGCTGGCTGCTCCGAGGTTCAGGGAGTGAGCGGTCTTGAAGAGTTCCTCCTCGTCACTGAGGTCGGTCGGCGAGGCGGTGGTGTACTTTGGCTGCTGTTGCTGGGATTGTTTTTGGAACGACGTCTGTTGCTGGGACTGCAGGTAGGCTTGCGGGGATTGAGAGGTGTGAGGCGGCTGCGTTGGCTTTGGTTTCTGATAGGCGGGGCTCTTGGCTTGACTCGCGACGTTGGTGTAGTCGAGTTCGTACAGCTCGGGGTGGTATTGGCCGTCGTCTTCGTCGGGCGTGTTGAATGATTGAGACGATGTGCTGGGGAGGGCGGTTGTGGTGGTTGAGTATGGCGGCCCTCTCGGCTTGGGGTCGGTGTACTTCGTGGGCTTCTGCTCGAAAGCCTTTTTGTAGGTGGTTGGCTTGAAGGTCGTTGGGTAGTACTGATCCTTTGGCACAAGAGTGGAGAACTTCTTCACGGCGCTAGTCGTTGATTGGACGAAGTTGTCCAGGGAGCGGCCTTGATGTTGTGTGGTGGCTTTGAAGTTGATGCGGCCACGACCTCGGGGCGCGGTTGTCGAAATGCTGGCGCCAGTGGTCGATGTGAGATCGGAGCGAGGCGGATCAAAGTCTTGGTTGGAAGGAGCTCCACGCCTGGGCTCGCTCTTGAAGACGTCCCGTTGCTGATTGTTGCCGCCGTTGGAGCTCGAGTCAAAGTTATTCGCTGGCTTGTGTTGTTGCGGCTGTTGCGTGGGTCGTTGCTCAGGACGGTGTCGGACGAAGTCACGCTGGGGCGAGTTGAACTCGTTGAATCCCTGCTGGGGTTGGTTGGTCGTGGTTCGCTGTTGGCTGCGGACCTTGGCGATGTCACGTTGTTGGTTCGACTCTACTGCCGTCCTCTGCTCGGGCCGCGACCGGCTCACATCCCTCTGAGGAGAGGAGTAGGCATTGAACGTTGAGTCGAACGGTTTCTGAGCAACGTCCTCGACGGCGGTCGAACCAATTCGCGACTCGGCCTTCGACCTGCTGAAGTCCTTGTGGACGGTCTCGTTGAGGAAGCTGTCGAACTGCTTCTGCGCCTGCTGCTGCTGGGCTTGTGGGAATGCAAAGGGCGCTGGGGTCTCTTGCGTCTTGCTGCGGAAGTATTGAGGTTCGTTTTGCTGGCGGTCGTTGAAGCGGCTGCTGGGCACACGGCCGCGACTGGGCGCCTGGCTTGGGCTGATGCTGCGCAGCTCTGAATTCAACTTGCCCGGATCAAGTGGCTGCACGCTGGGTCCCAGGTTTAGGGGCGCTGCAGTCTGCGACTGTGCTGTCCGGGATGCCGTCTGGAAGCCGCTTGGTGCTTTAGTCTTTGCAAAATCAGTAAACTCATTCCGATTAGCCAGCGTAGCGTTCTTAGCCTGCTGCTTCTGAATATTTCGTTCCGAGTTTTGTGCCTTGCGACTGGAGACGCGACTGAAGATTTCGAGGTTTTGGTTTTCGAACTGGCCACTGGGGTAGGCGTTCTGGTTCGGCTTCTCGCCGCGGAGTGCGGTCTCGTTGATATCGTCGTACTTGCTGGTCGTGGCCTTGTACCGGAACGCACCGCTGGGGTTGTATGTGGTCGGCTGTATGTTCTGCTGGTAGTCGTTGGCTCCGAAGGCGAACTTCTGTGCCGGGCTTGTGTTGCGTTGGGTGGTGCTGGTGGATGTTGTGCTCGTGGTGGTGGGTGTGTACAGTTGGTCGTTCCCAAAGTTGAAGGCTGCGTTGAATGACGACTGCACGCTGAGCCGCCTTGTGGACTTCGGAACATCTGGCACTGTGGTCGCGAAAGTGGTAGAGGGCAGGATGGGCCTGTTTGTTGGATTCGATATCAGGTTGTTGTTTGCGATCGGACGGCGACCCCTGGACGGGCGCTTCGTACTGGCGTCGGGAATTCTGTTGAACTCATTGTAATCGCTCTGAGGACCGTTTCCGTTGAGGAACTGGTTCTGAGGATTGTATGGCCTTGAGGTCGTGCTGGTGGTGGTGATGGTGGTGGTCTTGTGGTCATAAAAGTCGTCTTCACGTCCGTTGTTTCGGTTGCTGAAGAAGTTGGAGCTGTGCGAACCCTTGAAGAGGTCGTCGGCGTCTTCTGCAAGAAAGAATCGAGGGGCTGAGTAATGGGGACTGGTTTCGCTACTGTCAAACTCACGCTTGGACTCGGCGTTGTTGTGGAAGTCGTTGCCCTTCGGAGTGGTGTAGTAGCTCGATGTGGTCTTCCTTTGGGTCTCCTGATATCTGGGCGTGGCTCTCTGGAAGTCGTTGTTCTGATCGTAGTTGCTTCTGCGATTCTCGTTGTTCGCATCGTAGAACTGTGTCCGCGTTGTACTCTCGTACTTCTCCGACTTCCTGGTGTAGTCTGTCGTCTCTGGCCGGAGCTTTTGATCAACGCGGGTTTCCTTTGATCGACGGATGTCACCTAAAGAAGGGGATATTTGTAAATCCACTAGCCATTCAACGACTCATTTGAGACTTACCAGATTCGGCGCGTTGCAGATGGAATGTGGCTTCTTCTTCTTCTTCGGCCAGTGGCGCACGTTTGCTTTCGAAACTGGATCCTATGCGATACAGGTCAAAATTATCGCTGCCGTAGTAGAGTACGGATTGTTCGCAGTCAACATCGCCCCAGTCGGCGCAGATTTGCGCCTCCTGATCGAAGGCAGTGCCATTGGGACAAAGGAACCTGAAGTCCTGAACCTGTGTGGTGATACAAATGAAAGAAAATGTGGGGATTTAGTGTGTGGTTTCTTAGGATCGATTTGATTTGAAACCTGAATTGTTGAGAGTATGCCTTTCCCTACATGAATTCGCTGTGCTTGCCAGCAGAGGATAGTGCACATACAAAGGATCGATCGTGCGGTATTACGCTTCAACTCTCAAAATAAAGGCGAATAAGAAGTCTTCGATATTAAACACTCATGTGACAACATGTTGCTGGTTTAAATCCACGCTGCTTGAAACTGGGTTCTGCCATTCAACGTTTACTCTTAATTATTCACTTTCAGAAGTCTGAACGCTAAGGACAATCGATAGAATGTAGGATACCCAGCCGACGTGAAAAGTCGTTGCGGGCTGAAAACGGTTGAGGACAAGAGTTAAGCTTTAACTGAGATTTTGTCTTACATATGCTGGAGGTGGAGCTGATCACTTAATTTGCCACCGGCGGCGTGTACACTTTTTAGAGCTATCCGACCGTTCTGGAATGGACGTAAAGAAGCTTTACAAGGTCTGGTTGAGACCGGCCCTACTCTCTGAGGGACAATGCTGGCCCGAAATTCTGGCGGGTCATAGTTCAATCGTCTCGGAACAATACTCGGATATGGACGGATATACTATTTTCTGGCTCTGCACGCGGAATGTAATGTCCCTGAATAGACCACGTGCATGCGAAGAAGTTGAGGACTTGTTGTAGGGCTGATATAACCAATACAGTTAGTATAGACTGAGGAGTGGTCAAATGGTCTTTAAAAACTCTATGTCATCTACTACGCTGATTGCAAGACATTCTTTCGTAGCTGGATCCACGATCTAAGAGAAAGGATGTTGTGATGTGTGTGTGTCTCCAAAGGCATTTCTCCACACGAAGAAAGAAATCGCTGCATTCATTAGTTACAATCATGTCGAACAGCATCTAAGTAAAACCGTCAACAGAGATGGGGTGACGAATTCGGTGACATACCCGTTTTTACCAAGAGAACCAACAAACTGCCAGCTGGACGGATGACCATTGCGGTATCCATTCGTCTCTGGTAACGAGGCAGCAACGAGCTTCGGAGTATGTGATCGTAGATGTCAAAAACAGATAAATGCATCTGATTTCCACTTAGTTTGGACGACGATGAACAAGAATTACGTCCCCCACCTTAAATGAAGTCAATATAGCCATGTTTAGACTGAAGTTGAACAAAGCTGCTGGATTAACGGGCTGTTCAAAGCCGCTGGAAATGATCTGGTCGTGCGCATGCACTAGCTCATCTGCGAGATATGGTCAGAGGAAAGCATGCCTGATGAGTGGAATCTCAGACCCGTTTATCCGGACCACAAGAAAGGAGACCCTTTTATCTACACCAAAGATCGAGGGATCAGTCTCAGCAGGATGACGATGGAGAACTCTCGCTGCTTCCTCAAGGTCGGTAACGAACTCACCGAGGCTTGCCAATGCTGCACGCTGTCATGTGACTTCTTCAATATTATATTTGAGAAGACCGTGCGAAACTCAAACGTCAACACTAGAGGCACGATCTCCCAACAGTGCGTGCAATTGCCAGCAGAAGCGAGCCGTCAATAAAGCCTTTGCTGGTATTGAAACGGTGGCGGCAAAAATGGATTTAGCGGTGAATGAGGGCAAAACGTCATCAAGAAAGGACACACAACATCGACGATTCAGTCAGAACGTAGGCAGCCACCACTTTGATGTGGTAAAGGACTTGATCTACCTTGGCTCTCAAATTAATAGTACGAACGACATCAGTACCGAGATTGAACGCAGAAGAACTCCTGATAACCGCTGTTTCTTTGGGTTGAAGAAACAATTGAGCTTTAGAGCCCTCTGTCGAAGGACCATACCCGCTCTGCTCTATGGCGCATATATATGAGCCCTATTTAAAGCGGATGAAGAAGCTCTTGGTCGTTTTGAGGCAAAATCTCTGCGTGAAATGTTGGTCAAATGTTTCGTTTGCGTTGATGGCGAACTGTACGCAGCATGTACCTAGTAAGGGATCTTCGGACCCAACGCTTACGATGGTTAGGTCATGTAGAGCTTATGGACACCACAGCTCCGGCCCGAAGAGTCTTCGATACCGAGCAATTGAGACAGCGCAACAGAGGACGCCCTCAACAAGATGCCGTAAACAAGTGGAGAAAGACTACAACCATCCTGGCGTGCGAAATTGGAGGCAGATGACGAAGGATCGGCTGGCTGGAGAGGCATGGAGGCCAAGGTCCACACCAGACTATGCTTTATTTAAATTCGCCTTCAGAACCACAAAAAGGATGACAATGTGCATCGTACACAGCCCGTTCTACGATGAACATTTTGTGGGCACTTTTTCTCCATCCGAATAACCATCCGATGTTCAATCTCAAATGGAGGTGGTATCAACGTGTTAGCATGCAAGTTTTTGAATACAAGATGAACGGCCCACCTTCAATACAATTCAATTCGAATTCAGCGCAAAGTTTGAACAGCTGGTCGATCGTGACGAATTCATGACGGGGGCCAATACTTAATGCGTAGTACGACTGAATTCGAATTCAATGTACTTTCCCGAAAACACACCCACCCAGGTGGCTTATCTGATGTTAAATGTTTCTGCAAACCGGTTTACACCTTGGTGATTTAGTTTTTTTTTCCATTGAACTATTTGACCCATCGGTGCTTGAGCGAGTGGCGGCATTCTGTAAGCGTCAGTGTTATTTCGTCAACGTTCGAGTGAAGCTATGTACAACAAACATGTCCACAAAAAAGTCACTTCTCTTCATTGGCGTAATATTCACTATACGTTTTGGCAATTCATCACGCATCCGCTCGACTGCAACCAGTAACAACGAAGATTCCTATGCAAATAAAATCACATACCCGGACGACACAACAACCAGCGGCGGCCACTCTCAGGCTTAATACTTTGAAAATTGTGACGAAATATGCATGAAATTTATGGTAATTGCCTGCTGCCCAGGGTGGGTACGACATTTGCGGCTTCATCGAAATTCAGTGTTATATCGTCAACTGTTGAGTGAAACTTGATTACAATCGAATATGTCTTCAAAATTTGTACTTGTTGTTTTCATTTGTGCAGTACTTTTCATAAGTTTCGGTTACACGGCGAACATTGGTGGTTTAGTGGCTCGGTATGAGGGGTCGAAGTATTTGACGGCATCACTGCCATCGGAGGGAAAGCAAAAGCAAGTTCCGGTGAAGCGCGACAAGCAGGAAGTGCGAGTGGAGGACAAGGTTGAAGACGAGGAGGCAAGCAAGAAACACAATTACTTTATTATACTCTGAGAACTGTGACCGGATAATTTTTTGATAATAAATTTAACTACTCTCTGATATTCTGATATATTCAGTCCGTGTTTTGATTTCATTCACTTTCGCTGCATGTTTGATGGAGACTGTATGCGTGGAAGAGAAGGATAGATGGGGTGGGGTCACGTGAAGGTTGATCAGCTCACATGGTCCTGTGGATGTGGTCGTCTTGCAGAAAAAGCCAACTAGTCACTATCTAGCAACCTTCATCGAAATGTGCTGTTCGCTGCGTTTCCCTTGTCTGCGTTGTTCAACCACCTCTTGCGGGAGGCACTTCGACGACTTTTTTTGTTTACAAACACCAACAACAGCCGAGATAATGTTCCATCAACGGTAAGCTTTCTAGTCACCTGACCGCGCTTCAGCAATGGTAGTACAGTGATGAATGACATTCACCTCTGGTCGCGTGTTTCTTATGCTCGTGTGAAGAATTTTACATCATCCGAGTTGAAGATTTTCGAGAGTTAAGAGCTTTTGTGTTTGAACACTTGGAAACCCGTTTTTTCTTAGCAAAACCATTTGTATTTGTGGAGTTTCGTTTTATTTGATTTATTCGCTTCCTCGTTTGTAGCTTTGTCAAAGTGGGCTGGTGGCGTGATCGGACAACAAGTTCCACGATCAGATCGTGGAGTTTTGGGAAATCCATGGAATGGGAAGAGGCAATCTTGCCTGGCCAGTCCATCGGCTTTCGCAGTTTCGGACGTATGTACTTCTGTGACCCAGTTAAGTGTTATCGCTTATCTTCCACATGCCTCCTGATTCAGCTGACTCACTGCTTTGATGTGCCTCGGACAGGTGTTAGGGTGTCGTTGCTTCTTTCAATGTGGCGATCAAATCGCGATCAGCATATCAACTTTCTACATTAAGTCACCACTCACCCTTGAATCGCTGAGGATGCTCAGGAGATATATGATATAATACGAATGTTCAGCTGGACGCATTCCCCTTAGGTCCATTGTGCTTTCATTCTCAGCATGATGAGTTCTTAGTCCATTCGACTGTCACTGTTATGAACCTGATGTGTGCTCACTGTCGACTGGCAAGTGACTCATGACTGATCCTGGCTAGGAGCTGTCTCAATTTTTGAGACGAGCTCCTTATAGGCATATGTAATCAACAACGAATGAGAATCGGGATTTTTATAAATCATGTTTTCTTTTAGAGGGCAGCACTGTTTTCTGTGGCGGCGGATCCGACACTTCTCGATTGTCTCACACGGGACCAACATTTCCCTGTAAGCCAGTATGGCCTGGTAACTGCGTTCATCAAGGATATTAAGAACATTAGTTCATTAATATTCTTCACAGAGATCGATCTACCAAGCGCTCGCTGGGCAGGCGCAAAAGACAATTGGCTGTGTTGTACAATAGCGATAGGTTGCGTTGTTTGTGTGGAATAACAATTTCGACGGAATGATTTCTTATCGGCCAGTATATTTAGCATTTGATTTTGCCCAGCTTGTCATTTGAGGCGAGACTCTATTCTTAAAGATCTCGACGTGCACAAATCCGCTGGCACGGATGGTATTCCCCCAATACTTCTGAAGATATGTTCTTCTTTGTTTGCTGGCAAAGCCGCAGCTTTTTCATATATGCTACTTTTCAGGTCTCTCAGAGTAGATGGAAAACAGCATTTGACCAGCCGGTCCCTAAAAACGGCGAATATTCGACACCCATCTCGTTCCGACCCATAGCACTTACGTCCACATGGATTAATCGTCAGCTCATGAAATATCTTGAATCGCTGAAGCTTCTTAATGACAGAAAGTATGGCTTCCGCAGAAACAGGTCTACTGATGATTTGGTAGCCGCATCCCAAAAGTGGACCCAATCTTTGCACAATACAGGCGAAAGCACGATAGTTGCGTTTTATATCTGTTAGGCATTTGACAGAGTCTGGTATCAACCACTTTTGTCGAAAATGCGTGTTATGGTGTTGATGAGTCTCTGTTTCTATGGATTAGAAATTACCTTTCAAACCGTTCAACCCAAGTTGTTTTGGATGTGTTCAAGTCTGATATCCACAAAATAAATGCTGGTGTCCCCCAAGGCTCCGTACTGTCTCCGAGACTCTTTCTCATTTTTATAAATGACCTTCTGTCTGCCACTTCTAATCCAATCCACTCCTTCGCTGATGACAGCACCCTTAGCTTTTCCTATACGTTCCAAAATTCACGGCTCTGCCCTTCGGACGTAGTATTGTAACGGCAGCGTATGTCAAGCACATTGAATTCCGATCTTAATAGCATAATTAACTAGGGTAAGAACAACAGAGTGGAATTCAATGCTTCCAAAACTCAATGCCGTCTGCTATCTCTAAGGGGAACCTCTGATAATCAGCCATTATCCTTGAATGGCGTTTGTATCGACTAAACCGGAAAACTTTCCATCCTTGTTATGTGCATCAACACAACCCTTAGTTGGAAGGATCACATATTCGAGATAGACATAAATGCTGCGAAATGTTTAGGTTTCCTTAATCGATGCAAGAAATATTTCACCACCTCTGATTTGGCTTTAGCCTATGAGGCGTATATTCGCCCTAAGCTTGTACAACGCTCATATCTGGTCTGATGCCCCCAAGACCGCCATGATCCTACTAGATATAAATCAAAATCAAGCGATAAAACTTATAGGAGACAACGATATCGCGGGTTCATTAGACTCGCTCGAACATCGACGTACTGTGTCTTCTTCGTCCGTGTTTTATCGTTATTTTAACAAACAATGCTCAAGTGAGCCAGCCAACTGCATTCCTCCTCGCCTTGAATTCACCCACAATACACATGTCGTTAGGAATGCGCATCAGTTTACCCCTAAGCCTGCTTTCGGACGCACAGTGAAACTTAAATACTGGTTTTTCAGGCGCACCACACGAATGCTCTTCCCAGCTCAATATTTTCCATAGACTATAATCCACAGATATTTAAGACCAATGTGCACAGGTACCTCCCTCTCTCCCTCTATACCTTCGGCCTTGTCTTGAACCCGGACAATTAAGGGTATTAATAACAAAAAAAGGCTTTTAGGAAGTAGGTAGCTACGACAACACGTTGGTTTAGTTAAAAGAAATTTTCGCAATGGTAACCACAGCAACCCAATTTTTGCCAAATTTTACTAGTACGTTGATCAATACCTTATTGAGTTCGTGTGGACAATCATGGAAGTAGGAGCCTATAGTGGCTCTATTAGTTAAGGCAATTGCAGGACAGTTGCAGAGAAGGTGCTTACTATACTATTCTACTCCTCGTCTAAGCTGCTTCTACGGAAGTCGTTGGAGAATAGGCCTATTTTTGTGCGTAAAGGCATAATAGACGGTGTCCGGTAATAATTCCCACTGCAAGAATAATGAACAAGATTCACAAGGATCTGAGTCAGTGGGAAAACGAAACTGAAGACGCCCACAAAACCGATGGCGCACTCAGGAGAAGGGCCTCAACCGTGCGAAATTTGGAGGCAGGTGGCGAAACATGTTGCCGGCTGAAAAGGAGTGTTGGTTGAGGCCCAGGTCAACCACGGACTATAGCTTTACTACAAGAAGAAGGATCAGGCTACTTGATCTTTTTGGATGGAGATGTGGCTAGAGTGACCTATTTGACGAGTTCATTAGCTTTACACTTGCAGCTTTGGAATGTCCCTATAGGTTGGCGCCTATGCTTATAGCGAATTTTGAACTGCCCTGAGTCATGCCTGAGAGCATGATATAAATCGAACTGCCCGGTTGGAAGCTGTTTTGCTTACCAAAGCAAATAGGTAGGGCTCAACCGTACAACGCCACTTTTCAACTTAATATAGTCTCAAAAAAAACAGACTACGGTTTTAGGCTACATGTGGTAATCTCGTATTTAAAAGTCAAAAGGATCACCCTTAATCAATTTTTTGATGTTTTCTACGTAGTTTTCTACGAACGAACACGTCGTCTGCGACTCACATAATATGTGCTTACAGGTCGTGCTACATCGCGCTTAAAGGCAGTTGGTGACACCGGTATAGCCTTTAAGCTCCTTTCTCCTACCTTTTGGAGCGTATTCGGTAAACCATGAAAATGAGAGAGGCTACGCACTTATCCAAGTTGTTAGAGGAACCTATTGGTGACTGGTGTCACACAGTGCCCATTACAATCACATAGAAAGCCAAATTAATAACTCCATGGAGTAGACAACACAAGTTGCCTCAGATATGCATTAGTCAATACGACAATGATTTGTGTGATTCCACTGCAGTCGACTGTCGAAACCAATGAGCATTGCCGCTAGAACTCAATTCAGCACAGCTCCTCACACATGAACCATCGCAGCGCAGCGAAAGGTCACCGCAGTCCCTCGATGCTTGCGGCACGGCCACAGCACACATCCCGGCACAGCACATGTTCAGTCACGAAGCACTCGCTTGCCATTTAAACAATCATTCGCTCATGAGAACACGGATGAAGTCATATCGGCCAATTGCAATGCGCATGCCATAAGATCCATTGGACTGGTTTATTGAATTTACGATCTTGACATCTTTGTGCGCGCACAGGCGATGCGCACATCATCGGTATCACTGCTGCTGCTGCTTGCGGAATTAGGAGTGCTGTCTGTGTACGAACTACGAGTGTATCGAGTACTTACCCCGACTCCGGCGACTTTAACGCAAACGTGGAACATCTGACATTGGGTCTCCGGATCTGCATAGTAGCCGCCGAGAATCTTGTCGTGACATGTAAATCTTGTCTGCGGCATATTCTGCAGGCTGTACGTTGGCCATGGCTTCTTGTGACTGAATTGTCCAAGTGCGGAGCACGCTGCCATCACAAGAGCTGAAACGAAACGAAACGAATGTGTGTTCTCAATCGATTAGAATGTCGAAATGCATAATTGTGATTTATAAAGGGGGCTTACTACGGAGCTGTTGCTAATGGAGATGGAGGCTTCGATTGTGTAATTTGTGGCCCTGGGTAGATAGCCGAAGAGTGCACCGAAGCTTGGGCAACAATGAAGGTTTAGTTAGCCTATGTTGGCAGGGCCCTAACATACTGAATGGGGGCATTGAGAGAGTCTAACAGTGCTATGAGATGTTCTCAGCTCCTTTTTAATGCCGTAGGAGTTTTAGGTTTCAGGCGGTGATAGAAGTGGCTGCGCGCGTGGCAATTTTCTCCCTGAATGGGTACAGGGTACTACCATGTAACCATGTCCTTAGTCGGACAAATTAATTGCTGGCCCCATTTACTTTATTTTGAGGCATATGGAGAGGAAACACTCTAAACAAATCGCAATGACTAAGAACAACAAGTCTACCTCCCTCTCCTCGACCTATTCTATACCAACAGTACGGCCTCATCCGCTGAGAGGCTTACTGAGGCTGAAGCTGTCATAATAAAAATTTGGATGCAACAAGGCACAACAGACAAACAGACTGCAAAGCATCGGAGAAGACCTTTCCTCAACGTATTCCGGAATATATATAATAGTCGTTCTTTGTTTTGTCAACTGAAACTGGACAGGTTATGTAGGCAAAGCATCATTAATATATCCTAAGTGAGCACGGCTACCAGGGCGTACTGGCATATAAACGAAGGAAAACGCTAGCATACTCTAGAAACAGGTATTTTAGCTTGCAGAATCTGCCAATTAGGAAAACTTCGCAGATGAAATAATTGACAGAAACAGAACTGGTTGGTCTGAGTAATGAAGCAACGAAAAGAGCTCTATAGGTGAAGAGTTTGTACCAAGCCTTGCAAGCTGGCGCAGATACCCTCCACCCACATGAGGTGTATGATCAGTCTTCTCGTTAAAAGGCAACCGAAGCTGGTGTTGAGGCAAAGGGAAAGTGTCAGTCTGTCAGTCTCACAGCTGCTACCTCTTTGTCAAGGTATGAGGGAAGTGTTCAGAGAAGAGATGATGTGTAATAAACGGTCTTAGCCATTAGCCATGGCGGAAGAATAACAGGAAACAATCTGTCATAGATCACAACTGCCTGCTACTCGCGAACTACTAGCCCAAACTCAAAGATGCAGGAAATATTTCGAAGAAATCAGCAATGCCATAGATGACAACAACGAAACACGACAACAACGTGTAGTGCTATGGCTATTCGCAGGTTCCTACACCTAGGGGCCGCAATGAGCTAAACAGCGCCATCATAGGCCAGCTAAATCGCTTCACTAGAAGCACCAAATACCATAAGGAACGTAGACCTGTGAGAAATGGCAAGAGAGGGACCAATTTCGATACAGATCAAAAGACGCAGATGGAGTTTTCAGGTGGAAGCACTATACTGCCAAGAGGAGTTATAAGGGAAAAAATACAAATGCCACCTAGTCGTTGCACTTATGAACTATCTAACTTCGACACCGTACCAATATTAGTGTCGGTGAGCCTATCGAGGTGAATATCTGGTATAAAATGCACAGCTGTAATCGTTTTCCATTAATTACATCGAATAGCTTTCTTCTTTCCGAAGCAGACGTCGCAAGCCGAATATCTAAAGCTAAGTCTGCATTCGGTATTTTTTTCACAAATGGAGAAGCAATGCTTTTAGCTTAAACACCTTGCTAAGGCTGTTTCGCTCCAATGTTGACTCCGTGCTGCTGTATGAGTGCAGCACTTGTAAAGTGACCTCCATTTCGTTTCATTATTACAAGGAGGCTACTGACGTTCGTAAGCTGGTGCCTAGGACACATACTAAGGATTTTCTGGCGGAACCGTATCTCATACAAGCAACATGAGATAAAGCCCCAAAAACCTACAGGCACCACTATTTAACGATGCAAGTGACACTTCAAAAAAGGGACAGTTCCATAGCAAAATATGAGATGTAGTGGAACCCGCTTAATCAAGACGATAGAAAAGCAGGTCGTCTATAAAGCACATGGCGCAGAACATAAGAGAAGGAGTCCCGACGGTTAGGAAGAATTGAGCTCATTGCGAGAAACCACACAAGAGGATGAAGTACTTAGCTCCAGCTAAGTTATAGCTCGCTTGCAGTAGTAAAGGGAAGTGCAGCATTGCTGAACCTTTCCTGGATGTTGAATTTCCAGCATTATTTCGTTGATGAGACCCGGCTATTTTGGTCGAGCGATTAATTCGGCTCGGAAGAAAAAAGGGCGACTTATGGACATCTTCTGGTGAATTTTCACGTCAGCATGCTTGTCTCTTATCTGAAGAAGACCTGATAACCATCAGATTCTCTTCCCCACCTTTAACTGCGGCCAGTCTCAACAGGCGGCGGTTTTGGGCAGGACTACCTAACCGCCTGGGGAGACTGGTCGTAGGTAAAGGCGGTAAATGGTCTCGTCTCGAACAGAGATCTTTTAAGGGACTCACTCCAGAAGAGGTAAGTACACATCACCTTGTACGGTTTCACTATAAAGTGCTCTGCAGATCTGAGAATCACCGAGTTAAGAACATATTCCTCAGGCCCCCAGCATTTTTTGATACGATATTGCCCTGTGTTCAATTTTACTAAATACACCTTTGATTAAAGAAGCGGTACCTTCATATGCTCACACTGACCTTCGCTTGGACCCTATTTCACTGAAACCCCCTTTTCCCAAAAGTTTGCTTAAGACTTTCTAAGCCTCTCAACGGATTACCATAAAGGCACTTGATCAGAAAAACTGACGTAATGCATGAAAAAAAACATCAAAACATAAACATTGGACACGAGCCTCGTCCACTTTTACGTCTCATTTCAATCATACCTCACGCCAGTACAGACATGATGTTCCACAGCTGAAAACCGCTTCCCATGACAATTCGCACATCACAATCCAGGTCAAGCACCCAAAGTGCTGTTGCTGTCCAAGCCGATGTAGTCCGTCATGTGGACTCACTTAAATCAATTAATAGAAAACGAAAGTGTGAAAACCACCATCGAGCAGTGAGCACAACATCAATTCGTTTCGTTTAACCTACACGACCGTTCGCGGCGTTTACCATCCGTCCATCGGATGCAACGTTAGTCCGAAGATTCAATTCACTTTCGTGATCTTAATCACCGCACCACACCGCCGACACCACAACTGTGGAGTAACCGCTAATGCGAGCCCATCGCCTTGAAGCATGCAACCTCGAGCGATCGCACAATGACTGATCGCCGCAAAGAGGTACTCAGATCGAACATGGGTGCGGGCAATTGCCGCGATGGCTTGGGGCGTTTCGATGTCCGAACCTAGGCCTTAAGTACCCCCAACGCCCGACCGTGATTGTAGACGGGAGGGAGCGCGTGTTACGCTTAATCGCTGGCCATTTGCGGCTTTGATTTGATTTATCACCGATGTTGGGTAATCGGTTTGACAGGCATGTTGTCGGTGTTCTTGTGGGAAGTCATGATGTGAACGTGAGTGAGTCATCAAAGAAGTGACAGCTGTCATCTGTGCGTACTTGACATGGATTGTGTAGCAAGTTCTCCCACTGCGCACTTGTTTAAATATAAATGTCAAAGTTGTGAGCAGTTTCTCATGTGTAGAGGAGTGTGGGCGGGCACTGGACTCATTTGCTCAACTCCTAAGATGTGTAGTGACATATTTACAATATGCCTTAAGTACAAAAGCCATGTTTATTCGGACCGAGGCCAAATTGGCAGACATCAACGGCTTATCTGCCCCACGGACCAGTGGAGGATAAATTCGACGATAGCAAAGATGAATGCGATGACCTACTAGAAATAACATGATCCAGCTGTGATAACAATATCGTTTCAACGCCAAGCTGTGGATGAAACACATTGTATTTAGCGGAAATCAATGCCTACATAAGCAGAAATGGACTCAGACCGGTGGTTTTCCTCACCACAACGTTCCTAAAGGAACCATACGATATCCTGACCAAGCATCTGCTTAGCCGATTGATCACATTGTGAACGACGTCATATACGGCTTCATATATCGATAAATAAAGGTGATGTCCGAGGAGTCAACATTTGGTCGAATACTTGTAAAAACACAGATATCGACAGAACAGTGTGGCGGTGGCATTTGAAAGTCAACGTTTAGGTTCGATCTGACTTTTTTCGAAAAAAAAAACAATTTTCCACGGCCCCACCTCTTTCGAGTCAATGCTCGAAGAGTATTTCCTGTGTACAAACATTTTTCTGAAACTTGGTCGTTTGGAGTCGGAATACAACTGAAGGCCCCTTCCATTTGTGAGAGAACAATATCATGGTCATCACCAGTGGGTTGCTGCGAAGCTATGCTCCTCTAAGGAACTGTGGCGCCACCCATCTTCTCGATAAATAAAAATCAATGTTAGTCCGATTGCCTCTGGTAGACTCTTAAACGATAAAAGGAAGAGCACTAATGTCTTTGGCAACAAAGAACGCATAATAAGGACTACTAGTTGATCGCACCCCAGTCCTGCTACCAAAAAAGAAAAAATGTGACTGCTGTGGGTTGATTACTGCTAGATATACTCCTTCAGCAATTTAGGGAAGGGGTTAAACACATCATAACAATTCATCCCGGGCTTCAGATAGGCACACAAATTTACTAGTCCAGTTTATTTAAGTAATTCGTTGATGGATACAAGGTAATATGAACACGTTGTCCCACTGCTTGCATACGGTTGTCTGTTTCCGCAAATCGCGTCTCGGACCTCGCATCATCAGAGATTACGAGAAGACATATCTTTCTTTCTGGATATTGGGGCACACACTTCTCAGTCCATGCTTTGTATACACAAGCCCGGCGCTTACCAACATGACAGCTACTGTGTGATTCCCGCGGCAACCTTCGATCTTCAAACCACTTGCATCCAGTTGGTGGGTGCTGTTGTTTGTTTTTTTGCCGTGTCCACCACAGTTACTGGAAACTTGCCAAACTTCAACAGGCAGTGGGTATTAAATGATCCCGTTTAGAGAGGTTCCCAAATATTACCAAGTTCCTCTTTTTCTTTGGCTGGCGCTGGAGTCCGGGGTGGACCTGGGTCTCAGCTCTCCAACGAGCCCGTTTTTGTTCTAGTTGTTAGCCACTCACGTTCAACTTATTCAATTCCCCTTCTACCTTGCCACCGTAGGCGTGGTCTTCCTTTACCGCGTTATCCCTCGGGGTTGGAGTCGAAGACTTTCCGGACCGGAGCATTGGTGCTCATTCACTCGACGTGACCTAGCCAGCTGAGACGAGAGATGCCGCTGCAAAGCCCGTACCGCAGTCTCCTCCTCAAAACACCATCCGTACATACGGGACAGAAGATATTTCGACGGACTTTTCTCTCGAAGCGACCAAGAATATCCTCGTCCGCTTTAGTTAGTGTCCATGCTTCAGCGCCATACAGCAGGACTAGGACTATCAAGGTCTTATAGAGGGACATCCTGGTTCCTCGAAAGATGGCTTTGTTCCTCCGTGGCCTTCCGAGTGCAAAACTGCAGCGGTTGGCCAACGTGATCCTCCGTTTTATCTCCGGCACAATATTACCAAGTTACCAAGTATTTTCGATTAAAATTTCGAGTAATACACGTACGAAGACATGCGTTGTATATAGTCCTTAATGCGTCACAGTGGCAGTTCAACTAAATTCATTGCCAGATCAATTGACTTCTCGTGTTATGAAACAATTTATGTCGAAGGAAAAAAAAGCCTGTCAAGCTGTTTTCTCCAGCTCGACTGAGAAATCTTGCAGTGATCCACGATTATCAACAATTTCGAATCCATTTTTGAACTTTGCCCAAAGCACACCGAATTCCCTCTGAAAAGTCAGCGAATGGTACTTTCTCAGCTTCACCTTCGACGGGAGGAAGCTCAGAAATGACTGAACTCATCTCGTGTGGTTATGTAAATGACAATAACATTGTAATGAAATTCATAAAAGCCACAACAAGTACACGGCTGTATACGCTCTCACACCAGCCAACCGGCAGCTTCGACAGAAAGTGTGGGACATAGACCTCCACCCCGCACACACCCACCTCTTCAACAGCAGCGACAACATCTGCAATCCATCATGGGGCACACACAATTTGAATGCCTATGCTGGCTCTCAAAGCATATCTTATGGATTTTGATTAATTACCTCATCGCTGCATCTACATAATGCCGTGCGAAAATGCACGGCCGTGGTGTACAGGTCGTCGCCACAGCCGCCACCACCAGTCTAATGCCAAAAAATGCACTTTAACCGAAGAGTATCTGCACATCTGAAACTAAGGTGTGCATTAAAATTCCACCCATTGTTGAGCACGCCATCGGAACACCATGGTACCTAAGCCCTCACAGCCGTGGTGGCGGCAGCGGCGAAGAACTCCTACCCGAAGCTGGATGTGTCCGCTTGTTTGAAATGCAATTCACAAAGAGGGGGAAAAAACCAACAGAAAGATCTACAATTGAGGTTGCACAACCAATTCAGCCGTTGCACCTCTGAGTGACGTCCTACGGTTGCCGACATCGCCCGGCCTCAGTCGTCTTCATCTGTGACTGGTGGGCCGTATATGGGCTCAGTCTGTGGCAATGCATTCCTTGAAGATGAATCGTCTGGCGGGCGTTTGATGGCACTCTCGGATCGATAGGTGGCAGTAGACCTTTCACTTTTTCTGCGATGCGATGGGAGACTTCATATTTTCCGTGACATTTTCGAATTCGCTTTGGAAAGGCGTCACGAGTTGATACCTCGTCCCTCAGTGAGTGGTTAAATCACTCTTCTAGTCTCTGTGCGATGAGGCTGTGACTGATGCGTGTTAATTGCCATATCGGACAGAGGGGAGTGCAAATAATTCGTGTTTGACAAGGTCAAGGGGAATTATTCTGATGGATGGTGGATGGCATAATGGATGAATTGTGATTAAATCAGGGGAGGTGCGAGAAAGAGGGGGAAATTGTGAAACAATTTATAGCGTGCCAGCGATTTGCGAATTTTAAGTGACATCTGGTGTGACGGCAATCGCTGTTTCTGACAACAATGCGAGTTTCTTTTTATTTGATTTGGTAGAACTTGAGAAAATAGCAGAACTGCAATGTGTTCGGGTAGGTATGTACGTATTCTGTATTCTAAGGCACAGTTCTAAGGCACGTCACAGAAGGATATGTGAACGAAATTAATCCAATGGCTAATTGGCAGAAGCCATTCTTCTTCTTATTCAAATGGCGCGTGCCGAAGTGGACTGGAGCTCAACCTACAGGCATCATCAGCTGCCACCAACTTTAGGCCGCTGCGACAAATTTCGCATCCCAAGTTGGTTGCCTTTCTCCTCTTGACACCTAGATAGACTCGTTCGCGGTTGAGTCTTCTGCACCAGATGTTATCGGTGCACCTCGTGGTATATCGATGAGACTAGGGACCTCTTTATCCGCCTTTGATGTCTGCGTCGTACAGCAGGTGTGGTATGTTCAGTGTCTTTAACAAAGTCAGCTTGCTTACTTATTTACTTAGATGGCTCTACAGCTCGGGGTGAGCCTGAGCTTCAACTAACAAGGCTCTCCATTTATCACGTAGCTGCCTTCAGTTGGACACTCCAAGCCGGTTGAGGCAACCTCAACTTTTGCGATCCACCTTAGGCGAGGTTTTTCTCTACTGCGTTTTTCATCCGAGTTAGATTGGAAGATTCTGCGGGCCGGAGTATTGATATCCATTCACTCTACTTTCCCAAGAATCTTAAGCGACTGAATCGCAGTTTAATGACAAAGTCAACGTCGCTCGCACAGTTCCTCGTTGAATCTCCTCTTCCAGAGCCCGACCGCGTATTTTCCGAAATAGTTTTGTATTTTTCTCTCCAACCATTCGAGGATATCTTCATCCTTTACGACAAAGTCCATGCTTCGGTGGCATAGAGTTGGACTGGGATGATCAAAGTCTTACACAGGTTATCCTTTGATGCTCGAGATAGGGGCTAACTACTAAATTGCCCTCTCAGCCCCCAAAAAACAGCGATTGACAAGAGAAATCTCTTCCGACGTGTTGTTATAAGAGTTTGGCGAGTGGCGATTGGTCGCTTTTTACTGCGAGTAGACAAAGTCCTTAACTACCTCAAGTCATACCAGTCTAATGTGACGCTCTGTCTAAGACGTCAAGGATGTATGCCCTTTCTTGAGAACAGCATATACCTCATTTCCGAAGATCATGCAAAATTCACGCGCCAACAGTAGAGGCATGACTTTAAAGCATAGCGGCAAAAATGAATCTGGCGGGAGCTGCGAGGCTTCCCATCCGTCTCATCGCAGCAAATTCATTGACCGCTCCACAGTTGTTTTAAGGACATGCCTCTAGTGCTGATGTGTGCATTTTGCATGATCTTCTCCAGAATGATATGACTGCGCGCCGAATTGTCGAGGTCATTATCGACATGAATGGAGCAGCGGCAAGTCTCCAGCGTGATACGTCATCCTGTACAACATGGCGACTATTGTACTTCTCGGTCCGACATACACTCGCAGAATTTCTCCTTCCTTAGATATACTCGCCGTCCATACGAGGGTGTTATTGTTATCACTTCAAACCTACGAACGGAACTGACGACTCTTCGGATAAAAGTACTAGCACGTTATAACCAGTAAACTGGTCAGAGTCCTCAAACCCTGAATGTATCAGCAATCCGGAGTCTTGTTTAGAGAAATCAGCTGCGAGCAAAATGTCCAGTTAGGATGCAATTATTTTAGCTCGGAACTAACCACCAACGGGGCAAGGGAACTGATTTCGAGGGATCATCAACATGGGGAAGGTAACGCTGTAATTGCTGTGTCGACAAACAGTGTTACGAACTCTGTCCAAAGAACTTTGTCGGTCGAACGTGCAAGAACAAGACAGCCCATCTTTCTCCACAATGAACGACGTGCAGCACAGAAGGTCATACTAAAGAAGTGCCGTACCCGTTGGAAAAAGGATATCGCTAGCGAAAAGAGACGACCACGAATGTGCCACAAATTTCTCACTCAGACAACATCATCAACGTCTAAGTCCAAGTCAGAAGTCAAGTCAACCACACGCAACAAGTCCTTGGAAGAAAAGTCTACCCCTGCTCCTAAGAAATCCAAGGACTCAACCACTTCGAAATCTAGTTCCACCTCAACTCAGGCAAGGCAGTACAGCTACGTGCTTAGGAACCAGATCATCGCAGCAATAATGGAAAGAGCGAATCCGGATGGCCTTCCACTAGACAACTGGAGGAAGATGGAAGCGACGATAAGTCTTCTGGTTAAATATCCGAAACCAGCGTCTTCGCAGTCAGGTGGTACCAATGGCTGTACAAAATCCTGGTCTGTGCCGATCAATGGACACTCGATCGAAAATGGCGATCACGATGATCAGTGGGTTTTGGCCGCATTCACACCTAGATGTAGTAGATGGTGTTTGTCTAATGTTCGATTTACGTATTGGTGGCAGCTAGCTTAGTAGTTTGCTAGCTCTTTGCAGTGCGGGCTTACACACTGATCGTCTTCCCTAGTTCGGAAGCTCTCTAGTTCAGAGGCTGCTACAGTAACTTCGTCTCAAATACTACAGACAAGAGCAGTAAGTGTCAAAAGCATACCTTATCCTACTTACGCTTCAAAGCAGAAGAAGAGTTTAACGTTAAAATGTGGTCTTTCCTAAAATCCCATGCATATCAAGATCGCAATCAAAACCAAACCCTTCAAACAGTGAAGCAAGATTTGAGTTGCCGGTTGTCTCATTAGGTGCACCAAAAGTTCATGACGTGTTGCATCACATCGACTACTTTAATGAAGTGAATCCCAGATTCGATGGCTTGACCTCCATTCGCTGATCACGTCATCAATCAAGCCAGTTCCCCGTCCCTGTTGCCTTTGAATAATGACCATCTGGGCGAAGGAAAACAAAAAAGCTTATTAGCGTGCATTTGACGGGGCATTAAGACGCATTATATTGGACCTTAGGCAGTGTCTCGTAGTCAGCAATTGTGTGGCAGGAGGAGACGATGTGTGATGGATCTGGAGGAGAAGGTATTGGGGTGTTGGTGCAGCTTATTGGGAAGTCTATTCGGGTTTAACTTCATTGCCTTATTAAAAGAACTGAGAATCTTGAATAATTATCATTTCGAAGTCCCCCTTTGGTCACCTTTTCATGTACCACTACGTTACTCCTCAAAGTCTCTGCTACTGCACATACTCAAGCCATTATTAAAAGCCTCATAAAACGATCATAATTTCCGTCACAACGAGTGACCACACAAGACAGTGAGTGCCAACCGTGACTACTTGGCATTTATTCACTTCCGTCTATCAATGGTCAGTCATAAGCGAAAAATCGTTGAGACCATGAATCAGACCGCCAATGGGAGAAACAACACATTTGACACAATGTTCCGATGGTCTGAGAAGAATGCAGTCGCTGCCACGTGAAAGCGGAACCAAAGTAGCGTAATAAGCGAAAGCCAAAAGTACTCTGAACCGATTAGACACTTTGTGCGTCTTGATTGGTGCTTTGTGCGGTTGTCATATGATGACTGAAGTGCCGATTGCGTAAGATTCAGCCTAAGACACTTTGGGTGAATGTCATTATTGGATGATTGCAGTGTACACAGAGTGTGGGAAAGTTCTGTGGGAAAAGTGATGAACTATTTTGAAAATGAAAGTGCAGCCTCTGTCGATGACAAGAGAGCTCCAATTAGTGTAATTTTGATAATTTTCAAGTTCACTTAAAAAGGCAACAGACTTATAAGCTTCTTCTCTTTTCCTTTGAAATCATGGGAAGTTTTGCTTTCAATTACATACATACCGTGCGATGTTCTTCGACGAAAACGGTCTCGTTGGCAACATGGAGAAGTCAATAGATGGAAGAGACCTAAGAATGGTCTTTTTACTGGATATAAAGGAACCCTTTTACAAAGACGAATCAGGAGCCATAGAGGAGGCTCTAATAAAGGACATACTGGATATAGAGGAACCCTTTTACAAAGACGAATCAGGAGCCATAGAGGAGGCTCTAATAAATTTCGATACTAACCATTAAATTTCGCGATGGACGCCTAACTGAACAGTCCACTTTGAACTAGGGAATCACAGATTATAGAAGAAAGAGACACAGTTGTCTCACTGCAGTGAATGCCTGTACATATTCTTATGACGTACTGACCCTAACTAGCTTTGTTGACATCGAGAGAGCTTCTAATAACTTGTAAACCCACGCGTACTGTCTGCAGTAGAACTTCACAAGATTGGGTTCTCTCTCCTATCTAGTGGAACGTAGTAGCTAATTACAAAGATCTGGGTACAGGGCATCTGCCTATGCATATGATGTTGCCATCACGGCAGGTGGAGAATTCATATCAACATCATGCAATCGGCCATAGTTGAACTAGAACATTGCACAAAAATCTGCACCAAACAAATTTGATCCGTTTTACCAGGAAACATAGAACCACTGTCCTTAACTTCCCAAAGATGACGGCAACCCCCTTAAAACTTAGCAGCAATGCAAATTCCTAGGCCCCTAGTGTCAGTATTTAGACCCATACTAATAATAGAGAATATAACTCTGTGAGAATGGGTGGCGGACCGTGGCGTTGTGGGTATGTGCATTGACCGCAATCTCGATGTCTTAGATTCGATTCCTGCTCTGTGCGACAGAATAATTTTCACGGTCTCACCTCTTTCGAGTCACTGACAATACTCAAAGAGTATTTTTGTCTAGAAAAAGCTTCTCAAACTTGGCCGTTCGGAGTCGGCATAAAACTGTAGATTCCTTCCACTCATGAGAGAACACACACAACACGGGTGGTTGCTGGGAAGCTAGGTCCTGGCGATCTATGGGCTGTAGCGCCACCCATATTATTATTATGACTTTGGGAGAATACTTCTTCCAAGACCTTCATGATGTCTTTACAGGTTCATTAGGACATCAGGCTGGCTCAACTCAAAGAGAAACAGAAACATCGTAATCATCTCGAGATAGGGATACGAGAGGATACGAGAGGGTACCACCCCCTTATTGGGCATCACAAAACTTAAGTGTGGCGAGCTTCCGACCCATACTCACATACGGCGTCGCGATCTGGTGGACCGCTCTTGGCAAAGCCATCAACTGTGAAAATGTCCTACGATCAACCCCATTCATAGTTCTAAATGCACTAGTTAACCTTCGGCAGACAGGCGGCTGCCAGCACGGCTATTGGGCTGAAATCGCTTAATATGTGAAAGGATGTTAACTCCGGACAGTCTGCGTTACCAACAATTAAGGATTCCTGCTAGGTGACACCGAGCTCACAACTCCAAAGGTCGTCTTCGATAGGAACTTCGTAATCAGCATACAATCCAGAACTTACTGGAAGTCTGAGCTTCAGACGCTTAACGATCCTTTCACAGATTGATCGACGATTGGCGAAGAAGCACCCACTTGGTGTGTGACCAAGACCAATCCAAGGATCTGAATTTTGTATAGTCCTTGCGCCATCCTCATTTTTTTTTAAATACCTTATTAATAAATACTGCTAAAACAACACAGCGATGCCGTCAATCAAGCGTTTGCTTGTATTGAAACGGAGGCCGAAGACGCACTTGGTGTCTTCGAGAGTAAGCGTTTCAATGCGTTCAATCTGTGGTCCTGTTTGCGTTGCAGGTTACTACAGGAGAAGATTCAACCACGAATTGTACGGGCTGTACAGCGACGTGAGTCTTGTCAGGCGTCTACGGATTCAACGTCTAAGATGGCTAAGCCATGTTGAGCGTACAACAGTGCTCCAGCCCGAAGAGTCTTCGACTCCGAACCAGTGGGACAACGCAATAGAGAACGACCACGAACCCGATGACGCACTCAAGTGGAGAAGGACCTCTATGAACTTGGAGAGTGGAATTGGAGGCAGCTGGTTTACGATGGTACCATTTGGAGAGGATTGTTGACCGAGGCCCAGGTTGACCCGGGACTGTAGCGCCACACGAAGAAGAAGAAGGAAACAACACAATTAGCAGCAGAAACACAATAAATATGTACATTTGAATATTTTTTCTTGGAGTTCTGTGTGATCTTATTTTTGTTGAGAACCTTATGCTGTCTACTTAATTTTGTGATTAACTGTATTAGAGGTTGCCCTCGAACGTGGGGTGTTCCAATGGGCCGACGGGTCTAAGAATATTCTTAAAGTGGCTAATAACTTACTGCTTGCGGACACGCCAAGCAATGCTCTCCTCCCCATTCGGGTGCTAAATTATCAGATCAGCTGAGGAAGGATGTACTCAAAAGGACTAGCTGAACGACCTTCATTTTCAATCGCACTGATTCCATTGAACCACATTTTTCAATGTCAGCGGAGTGTAAACAAAACAGTTCCACTCGTTAAGCTAGAAAGCCGATCATTGGAGCGTTTAAAAGCAGCATTGCTCAGGCGAATTAACGTTTATGGCAACGCATAAGGCCAAACAAAAACATTCTCTAACGCCTGCATGACAGCGAAGTGTAAAAGTCAACATCGCATGCCCATAGTCAACCCTGATGCCACAACAGAGATGTCCATCACTCAATTGACAGCCAAGTGGACAAGTGGCCAGTTGCATCTCTATCACCTCAAACACTTCCCAGCTCCACTTGCTGTGGCACGACACTGCTCTTCACAAGCGCCACGGTCTTCGACTGAATAACATCTTGACCATGCACTTTCACTCGTGTCTCAGCGAATCTCATCGTGACTGCCGTTCGACATCGCCACCTCCGCGGAGTGTCAATTATAGCTGCCAAGGTCGAAACGACCCCGCCAGTCGTATGCAACAGCCGCGAGAAAGAAAAAATCACTCTTAACTGCTCTCGAGTACCATCGTCAGTCAACCGTTCACAATCGCGTTACGGTTCATGCATTCCGGGCCCGATAATGGCTCCCATTACACGCTCTTTACATGTGTTCAAACGTGTTCACACGTGCGACTCTGGGCACGTCCGTCACGCCGACACAGCACTTGCATTCGGCACTACGCATTAGCATTAGAAATTCCTGTCCATTTGTCAGAAAGGATGTGCCCGTCATGGGCTTCTTGTACAGCCAACAACCGCGCCACCGCACAAGGCAGTTGTCAGGTTGATGTCATAATTTGCAACCTTTGCCGGTCGGTTGGTTCTCCTTTTCTGATGATGTGTGTGTGTCGCAAGCGGAGAGAACCACCGACCATGGTGTTTCCGGCGAACGTATGGCTGCCTCCGTGGTGTACTCTCGAGAGGAGAAGTGTATGCAATTAAAAATAATTTTGCACACCGTTTGCTTATGCAAATGGGGCCAACAATTATTCCGAAGATGTTGCGGCAGGTGTTTCGAAGGCAAAACAGTCTGTTGCCTCATCTTAAATCACATCCATGGGTAGCTGGGTCACGAAATTGTGACATTCGCCGTCGTTGAAATTCAGAAAAAAATAAACCCTTTGTTTTTCAAAAGTGAGTGGTCGATGGCCTTTAGCCGGGATTTTAGGACTTCTGCTAAGCCCGAGAGAGAAGCTGACTATTCGATCGTACAGAAAGGTAACACTAGCGAATTGGCGCTCTACAAAGAGTAGCCACGGTTCTCTCTTGGAAACGATCACCAGAAGTCTCCATCCAATCATTGATAAACCACCTTGATGCCGTATTCTCTGCGCCCATTCTGGAATCGAACTGTGAAGGGAAAAAAAATTGGAAAAGCTTCAATTCTTCAACAGACAGGAGTCATTTTTGAGCACTAACTTGGTTCATTTGGTTTATGGATTGCCTACTGGATAGAGTTGCGTTCAAAGTACGCCTTGGGGATGTCGTGGCGTTGGAGACAATTGTGCCATGTGACAGGTCATCGAAACATAGCCCTCCCCATTTTGGGTGAGAAATACCATACCACTTTGAGAAAATTACACAGCATGTGATCTCATTATCCGCGATCTCATTCTTTCGGTTTTTACCCAAATTTAACGACCGTAGGTTAGAGGCAGGATAGAAACTAATTAATACAAGAGGTACTCTTGTTTCACATTCTTTTGCCCACCGGACGCAAGGTTGTTAAAATAACCACCAAACCATTTGCTTAGTATGAAGACACTGCAATCAGTTTTGTATCTACTTTGCAGGACTGACCATACTACCATTCGGTTATAGAATCGGATCGGCACCAACCTCCCATCTTCTATTTCTTCAAATAAGTGCTTTCCTCGTGAATCCAGGCAAACTGTCATCTGCTCTGCCAGATTCCATTTCTTATTTGTGTTATGAATTGAATATAGTGGCATCCAAAGCATACATGCCAGCATGACATGAAGCTTCCGCCATTGATTCAGAAGTTATGTCGGAGGGTTCAACCGTTGTTCATTACTTTAATTTATATTCGCCTCGGCAGACTATAATGCCATACGGCTGGATGGCGCAGTTGGTTGATTGCCTGCCCTTGGTTATTATAGGGGTCCTAGGTTCGAATCATGGTGGAAGCAAAAGTTAACATGCCTTTAATTGGTTTTTATATCTGGTCCATTCATCATTAGCCTTTGGGATCAAATAAAAGGAATTGGATACAACAATGGACCTTCAAAGGTGCTTCAAGTGTGCTAACATAACCTCCTATTTCCTTGAACACTATTACAATCTGCCAAGCCCACCCAGGAGAGGATCACCGAGCTTACTGACGACATTTCTCCGGCGTTCAGTATTTATAACCAGACAAGACTCGTTGCTGGAATGTCCAAAGCCGCCAGAGTTATATCTACCTCTACAAAGTTATTCTACAGAGAGATTATCCACCTTGGAGCTGAGTACGGTTAATATATCTACTCTAAAAGCGAAAATAACACTTAACACTAGAAAGACTGACGGTTGTCCCAATTTTCAACGATTTCGCTCTGAGCTCTTACAACGTCGTCGGCTTATTGGCACAAACCAATGACTGAACGTAGCCCCACAGAAAATAAACAAACGCCGTTAAATCGCACGAACAATTCGTCAACTAGCCCATTATTAGAGATTACGTGCTCACTTTTCAATAAATCGATTGTAACATGTGCTGGGTAGCTTGTGGCAAAACTTGTTGACCACATGTCATCCAAGTCCATATCTTCCAATTCGAGCCAAAAAAATTCGGTAATCATGACAAGAGAACGTTGACAATTCACAGTAACGTGGCGATTGTTATCGTCGACGAAAAAGATGGCCCAATAACCCCAGCAGCAGAAGCTACATGGATGAAGAGGCGGAAGAAAACACACATCACGTACTCTGCTCCTGTAGTGCTCTGGCTAGTAGTAGGTTCCTACACCTAGGAGCTTACTGCTTCAGCGGCCTCAATGAGCTAAACTGCGACAGCAAATGGCCAGCTAAACGGTTCCAGTGTTAGGAGAAGTCAATCCGCGTGGTATCACAATGGGCCTACTGTGGCCTAAGTATGACTGCCCTACTGTGGCTGACTGCTAAGCCACTAATTACCTAACCTAACCTAACGCCGCTGGCATGCAAATCGCACCAAGCAGTTATTTATTGTGGATGAAGTGGTGTTTTATGAATGCATGTAGATTTTCACCCGACCAATAACGTAATATGCTTATCGACGACTCCAAACCGAAAACACTCTTAAACTTGCGGCCACCCACTCCGAATTTCGGTAGAAAATTTTTATAATTACAACATCAAATTATTGAGTTCACAGAATAAATTGACAGTGACATGAGTAGTGAAAGAGTGCGCTCACAAATTAAATTCAAGTTGTCAAGTCCCTATTGGAAAATCATTTTCAATTCAAGTCGTATGAATGAAGAAAGAATCGTAAGAAATCATATTCAGGAAGCATGTGGCAATCAAACAAGTGTATGTATTTTTTTTTTTAAATCAAACAAATCAGTCATTGTGAGTGAAGCCCAGCGTGCTTGGTCCAGTAAGTTTTATCTATCGTTGCAAGGCCAAAACAAACACCCAAAAATGTAAAGTGTTTAGTGACAACCTTGCCGCGTTAAGTGAGACGAACTGTCTCATGGGACTCTTGAACATCGTCATCATCCTTGTCGTCAATCGAATCCGCCAGAATGTCAGCATCAGACAGAGGACCATGTACTCCCAAGTCATCAAATGTACATACCCCCCGGGAGTCGACTCTCTTTGCTAGGGAAGAAGATTCCAACAGGAATGGAATGCGGTTGCATCGGTGTGCCTTTGTAAAATCCACATTTCTTGCAACAGTTTCCTTTCTCCAGGTCTTATCACACAGGGCAATGGCAGTTAGAACTGTTATGGAGGCCTGAAAAGAAACAGCTTCTTTGCTTCTGGTCGAACGTTTTAGAATTGTGTATGTTTCCTTGGTCCAAAGGCTGTAACCTAGAACTCGTGTTAGGAGGGAAAAAATTGTAACTTGATGTGGCAAAGTGGAGGCGGATTGTTATGAACAGTGCAATTATCCAAAAATGACAGAATTGTGCGTTTTGCCTTTGCCATGACATCGTTCAAATTTAGTACCCAGTCAATTAATAATTGAATTGTAGGAAGTGATTTCACACAGTTCGAACATCGTCGTTCCGCAGTTTCAGCAGTGGCTTTAATTTACACATTTATCCATGATCACTGCTGGAAATATTTTGATCCTTTCTTTGCTGTGCCCCATCTCAATCACATCTTTAAAAATCAAGGTCTCATCCGTTTTGAAAATGTTTCAGGGCACATTGTATCGCAGCAAGCGCTCTGAACAGACTCTATTCTCCATACCGGCACTTTCACCACAAATCTTCCTTAAAACAATACTTCGTCGCTTATTAAAATTGGTAAGCCAGCCTTCACTAACAATAAGTCCTTAAATGCCTATCAAGGTTGCAAACGACTAAGCTTTCTTTTTCAGCACCAAACTTAGAATAGGTATGATTTGTCCTCTAGTCTCACCAAGTCATTTACCTAAACATTCCACTAGTCGGGGATACTGATCCTTCCGACATCATTTCGTACATCCATTTTTCTTGCACCCGACGATCTGGGCTTTCTTCTTCAAAATATTGAAAGATCGATACCTTCCACCTGGACACCTCTGGAAGATTCACAAATTGTATTTTTAGAAGCTTCACCTTCTTTGTCCACTGTCCTCATTCATTGGAAAGATCGCCTTATCTACATCAATTAGTAAACAGCATTATGTAGAGGAATTCTCAAGGACCCAACTACAAATCAGTTCAATTTTATGAGAGACTCATTTTATCAAGAGTTTTTTTCGAGAATCAATTTTATTTGCAAAATCCATTATGCGTTCACATTTGTATTTGATCTTTTGATTTAATTGATAAAAGTCTACATTTTGGTTAAACTACCATTGATGATGGTAAGAGTTGGTTAGAAGATTTTGCCGTCGTTTACTGTTAACAAAAACGAAGACACTCGTGTTAACATCGCCCAATCCTTCTTCGGTAGTCAGGACCCCCACAGCCTCGAATACAACAGAAACAGTATGAGTGGTTTCCAAAAACCTGTCCAAATAGAATCCGATAAGGCCACCTTTATCCATCTCAACTAATGTCGCAACCTAAACCGTGGCAACACAACCCGATAAAAGACAGCAAATGCCTAGGTAGAAATTATCTGCGCGGACACACGTCGAGTGCTGTCGACAATACCTCGTCTTCAGGCAGAGTTGAAAACTCAATCCAAGAACCAGCTTCAGCAAGCAGTGTTGAAAACATAGTGTAAGAATATGTCATAAAAGACAATTCTTCGGCAAAACCAGACTCCTTCAGAAAATGGTCTCAGAAACAGAAGACTTCTTTCGAATGGGCCACCAGGAACATCACGCAAGGCAGCACCACAAATTAATGACGTCCTAGTCTGTGAAACGGAACAGATCGTCCACCTCTGCCGCAAAAAGAAAGCGAAGACCACTCGGATCTCCACCTCGGTTGCAACCTCTAGATAGGTGAAGCAGCACAGTGACGTACTCAACGACTACAACACCACGGGAATCGTAAACAGGGTGGACCCAATGGCAGCACCCGATGGGCAAGTGGACGAGATAGACTCGACGAAAATAATCTCAATCAATACACCACAGATTTATTTTAGTGTTGAAAAATAATTTTTTGAAGGCCTTCATATGGCTGTATTCTGAAACGCAGGAACACAAATTCCCAACAAATCACGATTATGCAAACGGTCCGTTCCAATCTGATGAAGTGGACCAGTGAATGAGACCTAAGCGTCAATCCACAGAAAATGGACTTAGTCCCCTCACTATGTGTGAGACCTTTAAAGCTATATAACAGCCCCAAACTCCCAGACACTGAACTGGCAGTTGGAAATTCAGGAATATGCCAGGCAGGCCTAGACGGCCACACCACCACAAATTCAAGTCCGATTGAGAATCCACTTTGAAACATTTCAAGAGTCCTTTCTAGGACATTAAGTATTTCTTAAGTTTTGATTTGAAAAAAACTCCAGTCTTAAGCCTACAACCCTTCAAATGTTTAGCTTACCAGTGAAGACGATTGCTCCATTATATCGGAGTGGTATCCCCATGGCTCTCGATCAGCGGTCCAATTTTTGCTCAGAAAAATTCAAAAATTCACTCTCTCTCTCCTTTTGTTTTGTTCACCAACAACACTTGTAGCTCAAAGTTAAGAACACCAGCTATTCACTTGTTTATTCAATTCACTAACAAAAATTCAGAGCAGAAGTGTGGATTGCAAAAAAAAAAAGAAAGAATGTATTCCAACTACGCACGCAAAGTCAACCGTCTCCTTCGAGCTTGACGAGCACACATACAGACACACAGGCAAACGAAAATGCAGTTACAAGATTCAAACTGAAGAAGAAACCCTCAGCGGTACAGGCGACTTCTAATCCAAGCGAAGCGCGGATTTTCAAACTTCATCGGTTACCGACTCGACGCGAAATGAAATTGTAAAATCGAAAGGAGAACCTCAGTGCTCATCGGCGTCGCTGTTGTCGTCGTTTATTAGCGATATCTTCGCATCGTAATCGAGGTCTTTTGGGAAGAACACCACACGGCGGAGGGGGCTGGCTAACCTGCCTTGTAACCAGCATCTAATGGTAGCGCTGCTTCTTCTATTGTTTGTCATTGTTGGCGGTGTACTCTATGCAGTGGGTTTCCCTCTCTTTGACGCTGTGTGGCTGTATCTTTGGGGATGGGGTCATCTTCTTCTTCGCCGTTGTTGTCTTTCGCTTCGCTTTGCTTCTATTTTGTTTTTGCTCGCTGTTGCCTTCTCCTACTACTAGTCGTTCTCTTGGAACACGAACACACTATCGTGTAATCCCATGGTGCGCGGGTGATGAATTTTTCACTTTTAACGGTGGGTTCCTCTTCGGCTTGCGTCTTGCCGTTGTCGCTGTCGTGGGCTGCTGCTGCGCTTACATCACTGCGATCGTGGTGTTGTTCGGTGTTGCACACGGTCTTTGGGGAACAATCGCACGTCGAGGACAAACGAGTGAGAAACATTCACTTACACCCAGTCCGTGGGGGAGGGGAGGACTGCTGTGTAGAGTTTCTAGCACATTCTTGGTTTCGGCGCGACACCCTGTGTGTCTTCGCGGATGGGCACAGAGGGGAGATGGATGCGACGAACATGCCCGCTGGAGGGTCGGCGAGCGGCGCGGCGGCGTATGCGATGGGAGTGTGGGAACTTTGCACTTAAAGACAACATTTTCGGTTGCGACTGCTGTGTCTGGCTGGGCTTGTGTCAGCTTCCTCTTCTGGTCCGCTGGCTGCTCGGCGATATGTCAGAAGGTAAAAAGGTTGCCATGGTGGATATTTGATGCTGGATGCTGGATGCGCCTCGGAAATGTTAACCCCTTCTGATAGGTATTGTCAAATGCGTTCTTCGGAGACAAATGGGTGCGGGACATGGATCGTGCTATCGCTGATGCGGATCGAGTTTATGCTAAATCGGAAAGGTTATGAAGATGTGGAATGTTGATCTGTCGTGGAATGCTAACGACTTACCACGAGAGTTGGAAAGTAGAGTGGTGGATCCCAGAGCTGTTCACTTTGCTTGGTTTGAATGCAGATTGATAGTATCTTCCGATGGCTACAATCTGAATAGTTAGTTTTGGGATCCATCCTACGCTCGGTAGCTTGTCACGGTGGGTCGACTATGATATTGACATGTATCTGGCAACAACTGACTGACTGTAAATTGTCTAGAACCATTTCTTAAAATACAGATTATACCCATTCTTCGAAAGGACGACCAAACGTTTAGTTTTCCAGATGGAACTTTTCTATCAAAACCAATCAAATGTAACTTTTGCCTAGAATCTTAACGTCGACAAGCCGTCCACAAACATCACGACAAATGTCAAGGGTCATCAATACCACAATTTGTCTCTCGTCCTTTTTATAACCAGGTTCTGTCTACCAAGGCTTTAGGTGAGATGAATACAATATAAGGTCATGAGTGCTCAGAAATAATGCCGAGAAGAGCACTTAGAGTCCTCCTGCTCAGTCTGATCCGTGTGATTGTCTCGGTATCGGCTATAATTGGTTTCGTTGTGAGGCACGCTATCCTGTCAGGACCCTTATATGGGTGCCAGATCTCACTGTTCATGTTCACCAAATTCTCTAAAGACTAGTATGGGTCTGACAACTGATACGAATAGCCAACGCACCATGCACGTTTGTAAGCTTCACTTTTCTACTATCTTGGAACAACACAAGGCTACTGAAACTTTACTGACACGCTCCTCTACCATATGTTAAGTTTCCAATTTAGTTTGGGATGCCGAGACATAGGACTAGGCATTGACATTCCCCTTTAGCAAGTCTCGCACTTGGCGGAGGATATAATGTAGTACTGTGCCGAAAACCAAGACTTTCTTCAACAGAGCTAACGCGAGTTGGAATTAAAGCGAATCGGGTAGACAAATACGGTTTCAAACAGTAATATTTTAATTATTGATTGGTACGTGGATCGGATTAGGTTCGGTACACTATCAACTTAGTATCCATTCTTTATATCAGACTATACTGTTTGTTTGGTTCATCGCGGAAGACACCAGCCCTTACACAAATATGAAAAGAAGCAACTAAAGAAGAACAAATATACCACATCCTGGAACACTTTACCTTCAGAATTTGAGACACAGCCGCGAATAACGCATACAGTCGTGGGGGCTTCGTGATTCAGGTGAAGATACCGAAAGCTGTGAACTTCAAGCCACTGGCGGAGGCAGAAAATTATCCCGAATTTCATTTTGTCAAGTTCTTCAAAAACTCATTTAACGGGCGGAAACTGCCACCGACTCTCGTTACAGATCGGTATATTCCTAAAGGAGCTTGGTGACGACAAGTACGTCATCATCGGTGCTGGTGCAATCGTTTACAGGCCTAATGGTGGACGATCAATCATAGTCCTTCCGAGACATTCATCATTTTCAAGGAGGAGGCTCGCCTAATCAAAACAGAAAGGTACATGTTGAAGACGGCTGATGAGCCAGTCATGTGGGCTTAGTTTCAGCGACTCGAATTGATACAAATTTGACCAAGTCCAACTCGGTTTGAGCTCTATTGCAAATGTGAGTACTTTCGGTGGTGCTGAGAAGGGACTCTATTCTGTTTGTGTTATAGGCATCGTGATGGAAAAATTTCGAGTCACTGACAATGCTCAAAGAGTATTTTTGTCTAAAAAAGCTTGGCCGTTCGCAGTCGGCATAAAATTGTAGGTCCTGTCCACTCATGAGAGAACAATAGCACGCACAACACGAGTGGTTGCTGAGAAGATGTCATTACAGCCCGTAGAGGGCCGATTGGTCGCCCAGTTCGTGCGATTTAACGTCGCTTGACTATTTTCGGTGGGGCTACTAAGTCATTGCAATCGCTTTATGCCAACAAGTCGACGACGCGGGAAGAGCTCAAAACCAACATTGAACGCGAAATAGCGGCCCTTTCGTTGGAAATGTGTGCCCGAGTTGGTTGAAAATTAGGTAAAAAGAATCGACTCCCACAAACGTGCCCGCGGTAGCCATATGACCGAAGTGGAGTTTTATTCGTAAAGTTTTGACTGTACCTCCAGCCGATAATGAAATTTTTGTAATATCTCATTTGTTATTCGTTTTGTTGTGCAACAAAAATTTCAAGTCCTTATTGGAACCTTTTCAAGCAGCAGATTCAATCTTGCTCAGTATAATATGAAATCATAGATCTATCAACCATCTACATCCCGGTATAACTTTTCGGGTCGTTCTTAAGTTTAAGAACCTGTTTTTTTTTACCTGAAGGAGATCTTTTTGTGTGAAGTTTCCATTATAACACATCTAAACAACATCTGGAACGTTATGTTTTTCCTTGGATTCATTATAAATACGCAGTAATTTATTCGAATCAAGTTGTTTGATGTAGTGCATGTATATTCAATAAGATTATAAGTCTAAGCACATTTAGACGATCTCAGTCCGCAGTAGCCGCCTAGTTAGATTTCCGTCTCGATCTTTTTATCTTGACGTCATGTCGGTCGGGGATAAGAGAGAGCTCTCGTTGAGATTGCTCACCTGGAGTCACCACAATTAAATCTTAAAGCATAAGAATTGGCTTTTCCAATGATTATACGATGCCAATAAATATATATCCGACTCCCCAACTTACAATGCAGAAGTTTATTAGAAAACTTCTTTATGATTATCGCTAATGCCAACTTGAGGGACAATCCAATTTCACCACAAAGTACTACAGTATCATCAAAACGGCATGCCGCAGTGCTAATTGAGCTTCTTCTCAATTCAAGGACAAACCGATATAGACTGTAACATGAAATCAAAAAGGTCAAATCTGCAAAACGAGGGAGAGCACCGCATGCAAAAATTAGCTAATTCACTAGATTCGGAGCGCTTATTTAAGTCCCCTCCACCACCAAACATTCCACCATTATCTTCTGCTGCTGCTAAACACTACCATCCTCAAGGCGTTTGACAGTCAAATGCCTTGTAATGGGTTAATAAAAAGGTCATCAACTGCGTACGCAATACCGCTAACGAATAGAAGTCATTAAATCCATCCCAGCCACGCGTAGCCCTTCTCCAGGCGGCTCCACATTAAAACAAATAATTAAAAACAATTTCATAACCGCCCCGCTGGTCGTCCGCAATAATTCCACTGCAATAGTGGCGACCTGAGCGATGGACGAAGACGTCGCCGGCCGCCGCCATGGTGAGAAAATGTATCTCTCAGCTGGCCGAAGGTGAAGCGTTTCGCCAGTTTAACGCCGGTGAAGGCAATTGATTAATAAACCGTCTCCCTCTCTCTCTCGCTCTTGACAGCCGTAGAACGAAATAGAATTCAATGCAATTAGCTCCGTCTGTTTCAACGGGGGCGGACAGGAGCTATAGCGACGGCTTGCGTGTTAAGCTACCGAAGTGAAAGTGCCCTAGGGGGCTTGCAAGACTCGCCGATCATATTCACCTGATCTAGTCGGCATCGTCTCATGTATTCTGTCTGGCGTTGAAAGTGTGCCACGCCTGACACTTGCCATCCAAATCAACATCAAAATGTCCTTCATTTAAGGCACATCAGCCAAGCACTCACTTCGGCAAAAGTCAAAGACGATCACTTATCAAATCGATTGACGATCATGAAGGGGTAACCCCGGCACCACCTTATCGACCATCCATCATTGATTAATCGATCAGCACTGCGAGCTATTACAAGTGATCGTGGGATGCGTGCACTCGTGACACAGCACCATCGGCAGGCGAGGTGGATCAAATTGACTTTGCTTACCCTTATGCAAGAGTCCACATCGTTTGAAAGCACGATCGAGATGCTCCTTTCCGCGGATCAATCATGCCAAGCTATCTTTCTCCGCCTTTGGATCTCCGCCGACAGATCGTTCATTTGTCATGCGGCTTGCGTCAGAGCATGCGCAGCTCATTCCTCCAGTGGGAGATGCCTTTTCAAAGCCGAGGTTGTCCCGGAAAACAAAAAGTCGTCATCTGGTGCAACGACGGCTCCGGTCGATTGAGCCCGTCCGCGGCAGCGTCATGCAAATATCGACGACGATGCTGCCTCTGGGGCGATCAATAAGCCAACTTCGTTGGTCGCAGTGCCGCATTGCGCCGACAGTGTTTAAGAGGGAAATTTGCAAATTTTCCAACTTGGCATTGGGGCATGAACTGAATGGACGAGTGTATCGACGTGAACTGACCCGGGGGATTGGCATGAACCAGCCGATCGCACAATCGAATCGAGTACAGTTCACCAAACGGCGCGCGAAGTGCCGGAAAAGACCTTGCGTGGGAAGAGCAGCTAGCAATAATGGATGCGACCGTGTCGTCATGTGAAAATGTGTGTGATCCGCGGAGCTTAGAATTTAATTGCGCGCACGGAGGGCGAACGCGATTTTCATAAGGAAGTGCTGAGATACTGGCGTTGAGGTGTCATGATTTTGGAATGAATGCGCTTACGTAAGCCGCCTGCTAAGTGGGACTTTCACATTCGTCTAAGAATGACATAATTGAAGGGGTTGGTGCAGCCGTGGTGACAGTTGGTTGCAGTTGCCGGCGGGTTTCTCACGGATGCAGTTTACAGCGCAGCGAAACATCGTATGGGGGTGAGAACGGACGGGTTTGTGGTTTGAACAATGCGCGTGGCTTGCGTGTTTCTCGGGCAATAGTTTCGAGTCTCTGTGGTGGCCTACTGAAGTGCGACCTTGGTTGAATGGCCTGATGCTACTTTTGGCTCGTTAGAAGGGAAATGACACTGATGTTTGAGTAGAGACGTTTGCAAAGGATGGAAAAACTTGGTTTTAAACCGAGGAAGAGATATTTTAGTCAAGAAAAATAGTTTAGAGTTCTATTCCGTTCTAAGATCCAGGACGGCTCAAAAATATTTAGTCATCAGCACCGGAAGTAAGAAGAATTGTGCATGAATATGCTCATCAATAACATATGTTGGTCCCACAAGTAGCGTAGATCACTCCATTTAGTTAGAACATGCCACTGTTGCGAAGATGAATGCACTATCCGTAGTTCAATTCGATGGGTTAAGATCGATAGGTTTGGAAAATAGAAATAGGTTCTATTTTCAGTGATTACGTGGTTATTTAACGAGAGCTGAGATCAAATCACCAGATCCGTGAATTAGTAACTCGTTAACGGAAATGGTATATATGACTCAATTTCAAGACTATCGGGATAAACTTCCCGTAGGACCATTCGAACTGAGCAAACAAAAATCTGCCTAGTACCTCGCAGACCACCGCCACCACCAAGGCTTTGGAGAGCATTGGCCCGAACACAAAGGGACGCGAAAGCTTGAAAAAGGATAAGATTGAACACATATTGTCCGTATGCATATTGTTCGCTACTTTCGAAAAGCTATAATTGAAGGTTTTCACTGACCAAAAGTTCCAGACCAAAAAAGCTACAATTTAATAAGCATGCAAATTTGAAAACAGGTGGTGGTCTGAATGAAGTGAATGAAAAAATAATCCCAGCCAGTGACGGAGTTGTGGAAAGATTGGGCTGTGTTTAATCGTATGGCAGTCTTAAAATGCCTATAAAGACTCAGACACAACAACATCGAAAGTGCATCTCGTAGAAAGTGGGAGAGCTCATCAAGAAGAAATGTTCAACATTAATTAAAGTTATCACTGCTTTAAAAAAAAACAAGAGTTGGTACAAAATTGATATAGAATGATATACAACAATTGGGTGTTCTGCTCGAAATTGAAAATAAAAAAATTAGAAATTACCGAAGAAAAGCACATATGGCAATTCAAGAAATTGAGTTCACAATTAAAACGCTGCTAAGAAGAAAATTGCAGAATATTATCCGTCTCTCCTTCCAATTCTAATATTTACATAAACAGTTTCATAAAGACACATATTTAACGCTTAACTATAACATTTACCACGTTATCTATTAATATATTCCGTCGTTCGTATGGCGAGTAGCGTAATTTTTATTCGTGTAATGGAAGGTCCGTTCACGGATGCGGTGATTCGACCCCTGGACTCAAGTGAAGAGTAAAGGTGGACCATAATGTACGATGCAACGACTAGATGGCGTAGTTGGTTATGTGCCTACCGTTCGTTAAAGGGTCGAATCCCAGGTCGAATCTGGTCCAATCACCATTTGCTGTTAGGATCAAATTAACAGGATCACAATGGACCAAGAATGGTCTAAGTGTGTTCATAGCCCATGACCCGAAATAAATGCAGGTGCTAGGTGCACTTCTTTTCAGCATATAGAAATGTACGTCAACTATGATTCATTGCCAGTCCACCCATATTGATAGATGATATGCAGATAGATAAGCAAATGACGTACGTGTGGCAGCTGATATGTGTCAAGCGCAGCGTAATTCGATATCAGAGCTGCAGTTAGTGTTAGTAATGTTTGTTGAGGAAAATGTCCTATTAATTGATTGACTCAGAAGCGGCGCCACGCTATTTTTGTTTTCGTGGTTTTTGTGTGATCAAACAAAATTGTCGGTAGCGCATTTGATTTCCGCTCACTGGAACATCTGAAATTAAAAATTTCAAAGGGACTAGAAAGAGTACATGCACTGGTATGAAAACGTAGTTCTACCATAGCCACATATATATAGAATAAAGTTTTGAGGAGCAATCAATCAGCCGTGTCATATCCATATACAGCCCGGGTGTTGCATCGCCGGACGCTTATACCATAAGTCAACTAAATTTTTCGAATTAAATAAAACAAAATCGATGTTTTGAAAACGAGAATGGGTGGAGGTTCCCTTAACTAGTTCCAGAACGACTATAGTAGAGCTCGATTCATTAGACGTTGCCGTACAACAATCTAAGAAAGGTCTCCTCGGGTTAATTACAGCGATAATGTACTGTAGTCGTAAAACCAGCCACATTTGAATATATCAGTCCAGTACAGCTTAAGTATTCTAGTACTACGAAGAAAGCTTTCCTAGAATAAGTTTGTTTTCTGGCTAGGACGGTGATTTTGGATAGATAGTTTTCAGCAAATAGAGCCCTTGCTGTTGAGCCATACTCAGACCAAACCAACGAATTCTTCGCTACGGGACCTATTTTTGCAAGACTTTCCACTTTTTCATTACATTGGATTCCAGCATGGTCTGGTACCCAGCTAAGAGTCACGAAATTCACCGAGGATATCTTACTGATACTCTCTCTGCATAGGCTAACCAGCTTCGGTTTCAGGTTGTCTGATACAGTGGACCTTATCTCCGTTTGGCTATCATAGAAGATTGTGATCGTGTACTGCACCCACTTCAGCCTTAAAAACACAGGAAGCAGTCTCTTAAGCTAGTTTAGGTTATTGGTCTGCTAGCGAAATTGCCAACACACTTAAACTCTTATTGGTCGATTGTGATACACAGTGTCGTTAATTTGATCCCAACGGCAAATGGTGACTGGACCAGATTTGAAAACCAGATAAAAGCATAATAACTTTTGCTTTCACTGGGATTCGAACCAGGGATTCCTATAACCAAAGGCTGGCACTCAACCAGCTGCGCCATTCAATCGTGTCTTAGTGTTAGGGATCTTGCCTGTCGCTGTACAAGCGCTACTGCTTGAGAACTTAGTGTATAGGACGTTGCGCTAATAACGTTGATGGACACTCTTCGGTAGCAGGATTGATTGTAGTTAATTGCATAATTTGCCTTGCTTTCCAACTGTATTTATATAGCAGCCTAGGCAATTATATCTTTGAATCTCATTTACCTGAGTGAGAATTTCTTTGTTCTCCATTTCTTTCCTTTTGACTAGGACAAGCTTGCATTTATAGAAAACTACACGTTCCATTATAATGTGGTCCATGTTTACTATAATAATATGGGTGGTGCTGCAGCCTGTGTAGGACCAGGGTCTGGTGCCATTGTGCGTGCTATTGTTTTCTCACGAGTGACAGTTTTATACAGACTCTAAACGACCATGATTGTGAAGCTTTTTTCTAGATAGGAAATATTCTTGGAGCACTGTCAGTGACTTGAAAGCGATGGGGCCGTTAAAATTATTTTTGTCGTACATACCAGTAATCGAACCTATGACAGAGAGGTGTGAGTGTGTTAAAGTCGACGCACATACCCACAACGCCATAGACCACCACGCAATCGTGTTTACTCTCAAATATTTTACTGTCTTTCAGAAGTTGAAGGTGAGTTAATCGGTATCATTTAGGTTGACACCCAGTCCTCGGGTCTGTCTATGCCTGAGATGCTCATTAAGTGTTGAGGAACTTCCCTAAGGTGTGGATGAAGAAATCATGCACACGTCCTCATATTTTCATCAATCAATAGGTTTCATAGAAGAGGTGATAGCACTCTTCCTTGGGGCATCCCTAGTGCTTCATAGAGCACGTACGTTAGGAGCGACTTCTATGTAAAGGTTGGATTCCTATTAATGAAAGGATTTTTCAATGTAATACTGGTTCCACCGACTTACTCATAATGTGGCGAATTGTAGAAGAAGCTCTTCTTGGAACATATCCAGCGTAAAGCATCCTCTGAATATGTTATTGAGCCAGGGGTGGTTTAAATCTCCAACATTATCATACGCGTATTATGCGGTAAAAGGGGAGAAGGACTTACTCTCTCATCCTGCTGCTGATCAATTTGTTGTACTTCACTTCCTTCATACACAGTCTTGCTCTGACAGAATCTTCACTTTCTGATGACCCATTTATATAGCATAGCAAGTGGATGCTGTGAAGGTTGTCTTTCGGAATTAAGGACAAATGCGATGAAGTTGCCGCAAAAATCTTTCTCAATCGAGACGTCTATCAATGAGTCCAGGAGTTCTTTTTAGCGAATTTAATTTTTTTTTTGTTAGGAGCTAGACAACCATTCCGCTGCTGCAGACTACAGACCCAACGGCCCCTCGTCTTTCTTAATGGAGATACTGCAAGGTTTATCAGACATATGAAATTAGATTAGTAGTAAGTAGCTCCTCCTCATCTAGGCTTGCAATTGGCCTATATGCAGAGTAAATCGGTAGATACAGCATTACATAAATCAGTGTCCATATGTGTATATAGTTCGCTCTTTAAGAAACACCACAATCAAACCACTCCTAACCTAAAACGCTTCCCTCATGAGCCCTATGCGACCAAACTCAATTTAAAGTCAGTTACCATCTTCCTGGTGGATTTTCGTTCCCCCCAGCACGTCGTCTCCTCACGCGAATGCACGAATTCACCGGCAGGACGCAACTTTCTCTTCATTGTCTGTGCTCCCACTTTAATTAATTAACCAAAGATGAGCTTCAACTAAGTCATGCCATCTTCCCGCATCAACACTCAAATGCCAGCTCATTCGTCGGTGCAAACCACACAAACAAGAAATCCATCCGCCATCCGCGGCACGAGAAGCCTGCACCGACTTCGGGGCACGGTCGAAGTAAATACCATCAAATGCAAACCTTAATCAAATCCGCCACGTAGGCACTGCACAACATGGTGCACATTCATTTCCAAGTGGCGCATCTTCCAACGCCACCCAAACCCTCTTTGTGCGGTGCCTCTAGCTGGATCCATCGAAGTCTCTAGCGCCTAATGAGGAGCATCCACGATGCTCATCGCACACAATCAACTCTCAACTCGGATTATGCAATGTGACTGTGTCTCTCGCGATGTGTGGGGAAAGCAAGAAAAAATGTGTTCCGTCGAAACGACTCGTCCCAAAAACCCGATCTCTGTGATGTTATGCGATGCCATTTACGCGAGCCGATGGCAAATTACCGAAGTTGACTTGCTGCCGGTGGCACACTGGGGAGCCTCCTCCGCATTAACTAGGCACGCCGGAGGCCTCGTGGAATTGTTGCTTGCCAATGTTGTTACATAAAGTTGATCGGGAACGTATGGCAGAGACTGTGGCACCGAGTCAGTGGTTGGCTCTACAAGTTTTGCTGAAGTTCAGATTTGCTTTATTTTGACACGTTCCATGGCATTTGGTGACAGTGTTCTGTCGCTCTCATAAATGGCCACTCTTGGCTTGGGAATCCCGCCAGTCAGTGGCAGCAACAGAAGCAGCTCTCAGTGCAAATTGCAATGTCATCAGTTAGTTGACTGGTGAGCACTCCCTTTGTGTCGAACCCAACTCATCATATACATCATCCTCCCAAAAGCGGCATCCACACATTTCGCGATCCGTGCGGTGGTCGCTGAGCGGCCCTATCAAGTGTCACTATCTGCAGCGTTGAATCTGAAAAGTGGCTTGGCATTTTTGCCTCCTCTCAGGCGACCTCCACCCGTCATCTAGTTTACTGCCGCTTCATAAATCGCACACAGCGCAGAAAATTCAGAGTCGCAGATAGCGATCGATTGCTGGGCCATTGCTAAGGAGGAATGGGAAACATTTTAACGCGCATGCTTTGCAATTACGTTACGTGATCGCTGTCAGGAGAGGTTGAGGTACACTGCAGATGAGCCATTGTAAGTGATCGGCCGCGGGATGTTATTTGATGAGTGTTATTTTGCGCGTAACGCCTATGAAGCACGTAGCCGAGAGCAAAGTATGGCGCATTCTAGGAGATCATGCCGAGCGATGGCATTTTATTATTGTGACAGAGGTGAGTCGGGATTACCTCCGAATTACAAGTGGTTACTCTGGTACGTGTGGCATCGTGTGGCAGATGATCCGTGGCAAGTTGCGCGAATAATTCCCCATTAAAGCTGCTGCTTGTGTTATGGTAATATTTATTAATAAAACGTCGCCTTTTTGATTAATTGACACAGTGAACACAATAAATGAGCAACAATATGAGCATTTCTAGCAGCAAAGTAGGCAGTAAGCATAAGGCATACACAAGGTAGCCATTTAAATTCCTCTGAGCTTCAACCCTCCTTAAAGGCCGACAGCCTCTTAACTAGGCGACTGAGTATTTCAGCGTTCACCTTATGTGCATTTCGGTCGAAGTGGATGAACTCACTAGGCCCCAAGCCCTTGTTCTCATCTTTTGTACCCACCTCCTCTGCTCTGATACACGAGCAATGGGGTCTTATTTTGTAATTTTTCACTCGTCGACATGTTTGATCTCTCTGTTACCAGTAGTCATATTTTCTAAGAAGGTACTCAAAAGCCTACCTTCATTTAAGGGAATGCACCATATGTTTGTGCAACAGTAACAATGTAGCTTCCACGACACTCCCCTGAGGTACTCCAGCAGATTTCTACGTGACTTAGAAGAATTCAGATCCAATGTGAACTCTAGAAATTCTGCAAGTTCTTATATCTTAGCGCAGTTCTCAAGAACAATTCGACATAGCTTACTTTTAAGACCGTCGAAGGCATGGAAGACATCAAGAAAAACACAAGAGTACCTGAATTAAATTTGTCGACACAAAACAATTACTGCTTCGTAAATGTAAAAGAGGTTGATATCTCAGGTTTTATAGCATCGAGTGTGCAAGAATTCGTTCATATTGTAGAGGTGAGAAAAGAAAGCTGAACAAAAATATACTCGGGTTTAGACGGTGCCTCTTGATGATTCCTGGGATCTAAAGGGTCTATGTTTGGCTAGGGTTTTACTTATAATGTTAAGGAAATCACATAAATTTGAGAGTGAATCTACGTTTTGAATATATGTTTATCATGCAAATATTGGCCAGGACAACGTTTGAAGTGCTCCATTCCAAAGGAATTTTAGGCGACTCGTTCACACATAGTACCTCGTGGATAACACAAGCAATAATAGCTTCAAAAGCGTCAATTCCTGAATATTCTTGAAGATCTGACGCTTTCCATATCTCTACAGAAAATAGTCCAAAGGTGTGATATCTAGGCGGCCAATTCGCGCACCAAAATCAGTCTATCGTTTTACGCGCTGTATGACTTATGTCTTGTTGAAACCAGAGCTCACAGACGCAATGTGCTTGGATTTCAGGAAATACCTAGTCGAATACATCAAGAATCAATTCGTCACTTATTCTTACATGCCGTCGGCACTAAGCCGACTCTATGATCAGCCCATGTTAGTTCACTATAACACCTTATTCCACATTTCTTAATGCAACTTATATAGTCGACGGCAGTGGACATTATTTTTACAGACGGACGTGTTTTAAAAACTGTAAGGTTGATGCACTTGATGTGTGGGTGGATGTTCTGAAGAGGAATGGGTACTGCATTAACCAGATAAAGACCAATTACTTGTGCTGCCCTTACTCCAATCCACTCAGGCCTATTCCAGACATTTATTTGAATGACAAAGTGCTTCCCAAGTACGAAAAGTTCAAATATTTGGGACCTATGATCAATAGCGAAGGAACCTGTGATGACGATATCAACCGTCGCGTTACCGCAAGGTGGATGAAGTGGCGGGAAAGCTCAGCCATCTTCTGAGACCGAAAAATGCCTCCTAAGCTGAAAGTACACCGCACTTGTACGTCCGGCGCTCACATACGGTGTACAATGTTGGACTGCGTTCAAAAAGTAAGTGAGCAAATTAACGGCAACTGAGATGGAGATGCTTCGGATGACAATGGGAATAACAAAGCTAGATAGAACAAGAAGTTCAAGGATCCGAGGAAGTCTTCACGTCAAAGAACCCATTACTAAGAAAGTTGAGCACTACCGTCTCAGTTGGTATTGTCATGTTCAAAGGAGAGATCCTTCGAGCCCCCTTAAAAAGGCAATATCAATAAAATTTCCAACGCAAGAGCGAAAATGAGGCAGGCCGAAAACTCCTGGATCACACAAATGAAAAAACACCTGCATTTGATCGGCTTCAGTGCAGAAGTGATCCGAGACAGGAAGGCCTGCCGATACTTCTTGAGATTGAATCGGCGAACCCTACAGGTAGACCAGTAGGGATGCAGTGAAGTGGGAGGGATCGTACGGATCGTAACCTCGTATTTTAAAAGAAGGAATTAATAGTTACTGAGCACAAATATTTCGTCAGTTTTGAATTACATAAAACAGCTTGGTTACGTAAAGTACTAAAAGATTAAGTTGTTAGTGAGATTACAAAAGCTGTTTTGGATGGAAAGTTTGTAACAAAGTATCTACTAACTGAGTAACAATATCGAACGCTTTCGAGAAGTCAAGTCAAGTGTTGTCAATTGTACCTAAGCTGTAACATATACTATATAAAGGACCTAAGCTGTATCACGTAGTATTTAAGTGGCTTGAACACTTTCGGCAGTCTGTGGGCCTATATCACACCATTGTGGTGACCCGTGGCATTGTGGCTATGTGCGTCGACCCAAACCACGACGTCGTGGGTTCGATTACTGGTCCATGCGACAAAAATAATTTCCAAGGTCATACCTCTTTCGAGTCACTGAAATTGCTGAAAGAGTATTTCCTGTCTAGAAATGCATGTTCCAACATGGTGCTCCACTTAATTGATTGGCAGCCTTTCCCTTGAAATTAGAATCTTCTGGAATGCAGGAAGCTGAAGGTTCTCTATCCTGACCATGTCGAAGTCGTTTCCCACGTCCAGGAAGCAACGGCAACAGTGACTTCGTTCTTGTTCATGGCAGCTACAACACCATGGTGTAACCACATTAGGAGATGTAGCGTCAAATATTTATTCCCTGACTCCATAACGCATCGCCTTGGTTTTTGTGTTACCAGTATCATCCCCGTTTGTGGCATTCACTTCAGGACGAAATTCGAGATATTGTCTGCTCCGATTGCCTTCCCCTTTGTGATTCGTTGAGCATGGATACAGTTTATAATCGTGTACACCACTATTATTACAACTAAATTTTTAGTTTTCAAAGTCTTCCAACACTTGGCGTTGCGTCGACCCAACCCCGACGTTGTAGGCTCCCTTGTCCATGGTCTGTGCAACAGAAATAATTCTTTCGAATTACTGACAATGCTAGAAGAGTACTTCTTCTCAAACTTTGCCGCTCGGAGTCGCCATAAAAACGTAGGTCCCTCTAACTTGTGAGATAATAATAGCACGCACAACACGAGTGGTTACAGAGGAACTAAGCCTTGCCCTCTTACATAAGATATTTTTGTAAATGTTTTAATAAGTCCACTTTTTGCGTCTGGTCATAAATTATGATGAGTTAGAACTGTTGGCAGAAGATCGAGTATGCTGGAGATTTCCAGTGCCTCACTCCTGGGACACCTGCACCCCTGGGTCATACGATTCATAAAATACAGTGAATTCTCCCTTGAACGAGCAGCAATAGTGCAGATTTGAGTGCAGCATTTGATGTCCGCCTAAGAAAAGTGTCCATTTAAGGGTAACTCAAGAAAAAAACATTTTTTTCGAAACTTCTTATGTTAATTTTTAACAGAAAATACAAATAAAATTCAGAGTTTTCTTCTAAATCGACAGCTATATGGACAGTTGATCAAGAATTTACAAAAAAAATGCCTTGAATACCTGTTGTTTACTTTTGGAAGAAATTGACTTGTTTTGAAATCTGATCTGTAGATCAAACAGAAGTTGAAGAACCTCTTTGCCGCAAGCATTTCTAATATTTCTACAGAAGCGTTACCTTCTTGTTAAGAACCGATTGAAGCCTCTATCTGGACATGATCACCATACTCTGCATCATTTCGATTTTCGACAATTTGTCGATTTCATCAAGACAAAATGTGAGGTTTTTGCTTTTAAAATTTAAGCTTTTGTCCAAAATTTTTGAAACAATTTGCAACTGTTTGATTATGCAGGCCAAATCTTCACTGCCAAGGAAATAAATACTGCTTCCATCACACGAATGAGAGAACAACAAAGGCAAGCATATGCAATAGATGCATTCAAATACACATTCATCCCATTAACAATATTCACACGTATCATACAATCCTGGACTGGCCAGCATGTACATAGAAAATAATTTACTATGTAGATATGCATTTGCTCTGGACTGCAAGTAAAAGGGTAATATCGTTGCCAGGCAATCCGTAATTGCTGCTAAATTTGTATCCGTCCAAGGGACATTGTAAACGATGCAACTTTCAAGGAGCAATTACCGTTCAAAAAAATATGTCCGTCCAAGGGTGGTGTGCGGTTAAGAGAAGTGTCCACAGTGGGAGATTTCTCTGTTCTCCCATTTTCTGTTACTGATGCGGCATTCAAGGGCCACAACCACTGTTCTATCAATTACGGAGTCAATTGAATATTAAAATGTCCAACTCAATATTAGTTCAGTTTCCCGGCGCAAGTAGCTTTCATAATTCAAGGCTTCAACTCTCTCTCTATTAATGCTCGTTTCCAAACTTCGCTGTAGACAACCCACCACACGACTACTCGCTCTAAAGGTAAACTAACGTCCACCTCGAACTGTAGCATGTCATAAGTCAAAGAAACACAATGTCTTCCTGGCGCATTAAAGACTCTAGGCAAATATGTCCCACATCAGAGATTCCATACAAACCCTTATTTCAGTTATTTCACAAGTTCGTTCAAGCAAATCACTTCGAAATCCACGTTCCTAATGGCTAATGGTGAGAGAATTTTGCATCTGGGAGACCCGACCAATGCCAGCGTGTAATGATTGATAGCTTCATGGGTTGAGCTTGCGAAACACTCTTTGTTTTATTTAAAAACTGTTTTCTTAACAGCCGTCTTGCATGACGATAAGTCGAGGATGGGAATTAGTTTTAGCGAAGTTTGCTCGTGGAATGCGGACAAGCACAAGCGCCGAATAGAGATGTTACGAAATTCGAAGGGTAGTTCATTCAGCGAAGGCGAGGCTGGTGAGTGTGGTGCATCAAACAGAACCAAAGGGCTGGGTCATCAACTTTAATAAGATCAGTGTTTGTTAATCAATCTTACGGCGAGGAATACATTGCAGTCAAGATCGGCTACGGGGCCTGCAAAGTGCTGGCAAAAGTGTACTCACTTATCTTCTTAAGAGCATTGCAGTAACTAGTGCGGTTAAAGACTAAGCGATGCGGTTGCAAGGCATATTGGTGTAAAGATAAGAAAGTAATGCTAGCAGTAGATTACTGCAGACTTATTACGTAACACCCCAGGATGGCGCTGTTCGTTGAGTGCCTACCTTTGGTTATAGAGGTCACTGGTTCGAATTCTGATGAAAGCAAATTGATATGCTATCTGGATCTTAAATCTTGTCCAATCACCTTTTGCCGTTGGGATCACATTAAAGTCTCTGGGTATCACAATTTAACAACAATGGTCTAAGTGAGCAGGCAATTTTGCTGGCATCCCAATAACCTCATCTAACATAACGTGAATCTCGTCGTGGGATCGTGGCTGAAATGAGCATCCCCAGCTAGTCAACCCGGTTTATTGTGCAGTTTGACTTAATTGGGCTCTGGCACTGTTGACCGTAGATCAGGTCTTGGAGTGGCGCTACAGTCTGTGGTTGACCTGGACCCCAGCCAACATGCCTCTCCAGCCGCAGACACGCCTGGTTGGTTGAGGTACTTCTCCATCTAGATGCGCCATCTTCTTGAACGTTGTTCCAATGACTCTGTTTCGAAGATTTTTCGGGCCGGAGCTCTAATGTCCATACGCTCTACATGACCTAGCCATCTTAAGTGTTGTAACCATAGACACTTGACAAGACACATGCCACTGCACAGCCTTCTCTGCCATGCGTCTGCGCGGAAGAGAATGACTGTGATGATCAAAGCGTTATGAAAAGCCGGTTTAGTCTTACTAGACAGGGCTCCATTAGTCAATTACTTCCTGCGCCCAAAGATACCGCGATTGTCAAGAGTCATTCTGCTTTTGATCTCGGTACTGGTGCTAGAGTCCTCTGCGGTCACTGCGGAGCTGAGGTAGACGATGTTCTTGACTAACTCGAAGTGTTTGCTGCCTATTGTGATGCTCTGTCTGAGACGTCGTTGTTGTCCGTACTTTCTTGCTTAAGGGAGACTGCATGTACTTAATTTTGCTCTCATTTACCACCAAACCCATTTTGGTAACGTCCTCTTCTAGGCCTGCAAACGCAAACAAAGACTGACTGTTTGGTGCAATTTCTGGCATGGTGAGCTTAAGGGAGATTTCGTCGAAGAAGTTCCTAGCGATCGATTGCGTTTGTAGCTTTCTGACGTCAAACCGTGTTGTGCTGTCTCGACTCTGTTGTTCTCTTGATATCCGAGTTCTGACCTTGGCTACGACAAGGTAATGCTCCTTTAGGTGTGTCTCACATCTCTGGCAATGTGATCAATCAGGTTGACGGCAGATTGATCAGGAATATGCCAGGTCAATTTATGGATGTTATGTGTGGGAACCTCGTACTCACTAAAGAGAGGTTCAACCCCTAGGTTAAATCCACCAGCCTGTGTCCGTAGCCAATACATCCGAATATTGTCGTGCAGGCTGTGTTTTCCGATGACTCTAGGAAAGATTTCTGCCTTTCCCAGATGTGCGTTGGAATCTCTTAGAACGATCTTGGTGTCGTAACTGCTCATTGTAGGAGATCGTAGAAGTCGTCCTTGCTGTCGTCATCTTTCTCCTCTGTCGGGACTTGTGCGCATATCAGTATAATATTTCCGATTTTTTCCTTGAAGTGGATCGTTATGAGGCTTTCGTACTGGAAGCATCCCATCCCACCGCATTTCCCCGTTCAATAATTACAGTCCAGGGCCTCGGATAGCTCATAGGCTGCTCGTGAATTGTTAAAGGACCTCACATTCCACGTGCAGAACCGAACCGTTGTCTGTCAATGGTTTGCTGGGCTTGTCAACTAGGATTCCCTCTTTTTTACCTGGTGAGGGAGTTAACATCACAACTGGTTGGCCAGACCAATTATTTGACTCTCGGACGGTTGTTGTGATGGCAATACAGAGGGTGCCACGAGGAGGCTGTATATCAGCTTGATTTGCGTTTTCGTTGTTGTCATCTAGCCCACCCCCAGCATCAAACCATCCACAAAGACTGACTGTTTGGTGCGGTTTCTGGTATGGCGGCATCATCGACGTTGTCGTAGAACGACGTTTACCTACTTTGTGAAGTTCAGAAACATCGATATACCCGATCTGTGGCTCGAGTGCAATGCACGAAGTTGTGAAGTTGTTCGAAGTTGGTCCTCTCACAAGACCAACTTTCATTAACTTGGCGCGACCGCACGACCTTACATCAAAGGCAATCAAATATAGGCACGTCGGGCGAACTCAGGGCTTACATTTGATGACCTTAGGTTGTAACAACGTTGAACACATTGGCAAGAGTCATCGAAAATTGCACTTTCGCGAGGCTCGACTGCCAATGCTTGCGAAAGGAAGGCGGCTGACCGATATAATTCCAGTCTGCTCTGCTCCTTTAACATACAACTACACGAACGAAACCTGGTCATGGACCCCTCATGTAAACCACCCTATTCCAGTTGTATGACAGACTTTTTCTGCGGTTTCTTGTGAACATTCATTTCCATCTGCCTGCATCTTGATATGACATCATAAACATCCTCATTTGAATTCCAGCTCCCTGTCCATTAAAAACTGTTACTCAAATCCGCGGAACCAGGCATAGCCTCGGAACGCGAACTCCGTTCGTCCAATTAGTCACAAAGCAGTCGACCACTAAAGTAGAAAACTTTGTTCACGTTAATTACCATCGTCGGCTGCCAGAGGAACACAACAAGGCCGCGCTTCAAGTACCAACAGAAGCCTCGTCATTACCCCCCAGCATAGAGTGACATATCGAGTTCACTTATTTTTTCCTGTTGTCTGCTCCGCCATCCTGCTACTGTCTTGTGCCAACCGACTGAGCACATTCTAGTCTCTCGTAGCGGCGACCATTTAAGATTCACTTTCGACGACGCCAGTTAACGATCATCAGCGAAACCGAAAGCAAATCGTTACCTTGAAACTTCGCGTTAGAGACCCGCTGCCTGTGTGGTAATTAATGATCTGGCGTTCATAGTCGTGGGATCTTTTTTACTGCGGCCCCCTCGGGCGAAATGATGAAGAGTGCACTCGCCGTTAACGATTGTGTGTGCAGCTTAAGTTCTTCACAAATTAAAAGGCACTTAGATCGGCGATTAGTGATGAATGATCTGGTGTGCTCTGCATGAGCTGTGTTTCAGTCGGCCATTGAGGGGATTGGAAATTGTTGAACTTTGACTTTGGATGCGCTTGGCGAAGGTGAGTATGTGAATTTGTTTTTGTGCTGCTTTCATTTTGAGGGCTGGTGCTGTAAAGTGATTCATTTAGCTAACATTATAGGCGTCGTGAGTGTAATACAATACAAAAAAGAAGAGGGATTCACTAATTCCGGCTTTCATGTACCTCACCTCTACGGTCTGCGATGGTCAATCATTGAATTTAATAACCACACAAGCAGTGGCAGTCTCAACAATCGTGGAGCAGTCAAGTGCCCCTAAAAGGTAATGGGCCGTGCAAGTGTCCCACCTGCAATGCCCTCAATGAGATTAAGTTGTCTTCTTTGATTACTTGTGCACTTCACACCCGTCTGCAACGATGTGCATTTTAAGTGGGTTCTTGACGTGAAGGCTATTCACAATTATAAAAGCAATCAATTAATTCGTCGCTTTGACCATGGAATCGTTGGTATTCAGTTCCGGCATGCCCAATCTGACACAATGGGCCATCGGAACAAGTGCTCCACACAAGGTATTCGGACAAACACCTCTTTTGAGTTAGAATAATTAGGTCAGTACATCGAATCTCATCCCAAACTACAGAGACCTCGCCTAGAGTCGGAAATTTCATTGAAAAAAACAAGTTTGACGCTACTCTTGACATCACCTTCTTTTCGGATACATTTTCAGGTAGTCCCAATGTCCAAGTCCAAAGAACATAAGACAAATCTTTCAGAGAGTACACTAAAATGTGTTTTCTCGCTTGAACCCGAGAAATGTTTTGAACCTAAAAATGTACTAAGGAACGTAATTAGTGATGAATATGGCATTTACGTTAACTAAGGACTTCTGCTGTTCCAGAAACAGCTGCGAGACAAAATAAAATACGAGAGTTACACCTGTTTATAGGAAGTCTCCCAAATGAGTACCCCAGAAAATAATTAACGTCATTAGAGCGATGTGTGAAGATTCGGATCTCGCGGTACTGCATAACGGAGACATCACACACCCTTTCACTACAATCACGGGAGTAAAGCAAGGATGTCCACTCTCGGATCCCTAACGATCTCACAACACCTGAAATTCTTCTTTTCAACCAGCGTACTCTCCAGAACTTACTACAAGTCTGTCAGACACTGGACGGTACTTTTCGACTTTTTACAGGTGGACTTATGATGGGGACCTGCATTTCCGGATGTCATTCCGACTACCAGATCGTTGAAGCGTGTTTCAGGTAAAAACCATAGCCATATTTCAGGCACAGACCATACCCATAGCGATCAAGGTAGCTCTGACTTGGCCAAGAAAAATATGTAATATTAGGCACATATATTGTCGTCAGTTTGGACAGCCAGGGCTCTGAGGGCTGCCACATTCACCTGCAAGACGTCCTATCTCTTAACGGGATCGCCAAGTATTTTTACATACTGCTCATGTGGGTTCCGCGGCACAGTGACATACCATAGAATTGGGAAACTCGCTAGGAAGTTCACCACATCAACGCTCTTTTCACTGGGTGACCTGCTGTCCATGCCTATCACTACAGCTAAAGATCAAATCAAGCTCGAAAGGCTTAACGCAATTAAGTTAAGATGGTCCAACAGCCTCATTAGAAAACAATCATGGCCTACCTTCGATTCAAAACATTCACGCGATAAGCTGAATCTCAGAACCCTAATCAGGGTGCTAACCGGCCTCTCCACAATGACTTCTGCAGAATCAGAAACAGAAATGGAGAGGAGTAGCAAACCATTGAGCACCTTCTCTGTAACTGCAGTGCCATCTACTCTCGCGGATTCAGCGACTAAGGCGTGCTGTAACTTGACGGAGCTGAAGAATGTTAGGATCAGTCACCTACATCGCTTTATTGAAAGCTCCAACGGACTAGGATGTACTCAATCCTTGTGGTAACACAACGAACCTACTCTGGCCTAAGTCGGGTACCATCTTTTGTAATGACTGAAAATGATTAGCGATGAACAAAGACGTGGAATAACGTGAAGTCCCACTCGACAACTGGAGGACCTAGACGATATCTGTTTTTACAAGCGACATCCAAGCTAAGCTAGAACATCTCGCAAGATGAGCATAATGTGCCGCATTGGAGATAAATATCTAGAATAGTATACTATGCGAATCAACACCTGAAGCAGAGAATTACATTACCATAGAAAGCCCGTCGAGAACGCTTCCGCTACCTAGGTGGTATGATAACAACAGACGAGACGCAAATGGAAATGGGTCGGACGTACTATCAGGAAAAAAAGCCGAGCATTACCAGCATTACCAAACATTAGAAAGCAACCCTCAATGTAAACAGGCCTGAGGCCGTCCCTATCGGCACTCTTGGAAATAGGAAGATGCTAACCACATGGAAATGTGTAAAGACAGCTGCAACCATTCGAGTGAGATGGAGATGACACGTGGAAACTTTTGCGGGAAGTGGTGGAGCAGAGCAAGATGAACCAAGTGAGCGAATGTTCGTAGACCGCTTTTGTTTCTATCATCGTATCGTCTATCTTCTTCGGCTTCATTTTCTACGTCGTCTTGATTTTCTATGTACCCAACTAGACTCACACCCGACTACATGTACCAGCACATGAATGCTATACGGGAGGCAAAATTTAGTGGACAGCACAGGACACCAGTACAGTGCAGTGCAGAGGGTCTTTAAATCCAAGCCACATGGATCTAGAAGAACAGGAAGGCCGAGTTACAAGGACCAACTCATCGCGGTAGCAAGACAACTGGACTGTCAACGATACCAGGCTCAGAGGTTGACTATGTTGGTATTGGAGTATAGCATGCAGTAGATGTCAACGCACGATGCATACTCTGAATGTTGTATCCAAGGCTTAAGCAATGGGCGTGGACTCAGGTATTCAGGTCGTCGTGGAGTAAATGGTACCACTAGGCCAAAGTAGGCTCATTGTACCGCCACGTGGGTGTTTCAAGTTTGGAGGGGTGAATATGATACCCAGCCAGTTTTTTCCAGCAAATTTCACCAGACTGGTGTATTGCTGAGGTCACTTAAGCTGTCATAAAAGTATGAGCCTTTAGTTTCTTTTCTATTTGAGGCGAGAGCAGGACAGTCGCAGAGGGGGTGCTGGATACTTTCCTCCTCGTCTCGACATCGGCAGCTTCTACAGAAGTCATTGGCGAAGTGGCCTAAACTTCTTGCATAAATGCCTATAATGCAGTGTCCGGTGATTATTCCCACCGCAGTGTTAATTTTTGCGCGAGATCTGGCCGCATCGGATCGACATGAGGCAAGTTTTTTTGTGTTGCCTGTCACTTGGCCTTTATTCTCTGTATGGAGAGGTTATTGAGCTTTTACTTGAAGGTTACAACAGATTTAATCAATCAATAATCTGGTACCTTATTTAGCGAGTTCGTCAGCTCTGCAGTTTCCTGGAATGTCTCTATGTCCTGGCAGCCAACACTGGAGTATTTGGAATCTCGGATACATTGTTAAGAGATGCGCGGCAGTTGATTACTTATTTTGAGTTTAAAGAAAACAATGCTAGGGATTTAATTGCTGCTCGGCTATCCATAAAGATACAGATATCTCGGGCGGATATCATGTTACACCTTAGCCGGACTGCTTGGAAGACGCTGCAGTGATAAGGGAGACTAACAGATTTGTTCAGGTTTAGGCACCCCGAGAAAACTCCGTTTACTACGCTATCTTTCGTCATGGATTAATCTGTGTAGAAGTGTATGACTTTAAAGTATGGTGCCACCGTAGCACTTCTACCACTATCTACTACCACTGCTACCATAAGCCCGATTACAAGTTCTGGAGAGCAAAGAAACATGACGTACGTCGATTCACACAATCGGTCTATAAGCATCTCTCTAGTGAGATTTCGCCGATTTGTATTCAATTCCCATTAAAAACGGAAAAGTGTATTTGTCGATGAACTTTTCGGCGGCACATCAGGCATAACAACGGCTCCTAAAGGCTGACAGCCGCAATATGTATCAAGGTCAATCATAGCCAGTTCGAAAAAGTGTGCTACAACCGATTGCTCTTGGACGTATAGTTGATTTGCCTTACAAAACAAAACAACGAATCTACTCAATTTGAATTGACAGTTCAGGAGAGACCCCTAACTGCCATCAAAACGTCAAGACTCTATCTCGGTTTCAGCTCAATCGAAAGAAAACCGTTGAATTAGTCAGATCTGCCATGGTGCATGGCGGGACATAATAGCTGAAGTAATTGACTTTGCATCATACGCAATCAGCCGTTTGTCGCAGTGTTCATGGGTACCAGGGACTGAAATGATATTGGATTCAAGGAGGCTTGCACTTGGCGGGTGTGCAAACGATGCGTGAACATATGACGCTTGAATTGCCACTTTGTAGATGCCATTTGTCTTATGACTTCACACTCCCTGTCGTCTTTCGCTGCGTGCTACGCATTGAATTGTTTCAGGTTTCAAATGGGCTCAGATGTGCACGGAAAATAGAAATACTGCCGGCATTCAGATTTTACACATGATGGTAAATTTGATTTCAGTATAAACTTTTTGAAGGCTCGCTACGTTTAGCCAATCACGTCAATGCCATAAACGTATTTTTGAAAGTCAATGAGACAGGACCATATATCCGACGAAAAATTTTACTTTAGAAGGCATCAGGGACCAGCTCAGTTGTTTGCTTGCGTTAAGTTTTCGGCTAATTATATTAGCTGTTTTTGTCATGTGTTGTTTCAACAAACCGAAGAAAATAGCATCGATTGCCAAGATTGAGGAGGATTCACATTTGTCTTGAGGTAGACAAGCTCCATAATTACCTCAAAATTATAGCAGTCGCTAGTGAAATTTCTTCCCAGGTGGTGTGTTATTTTCTCACGAAACCTTAAAAAAGAGGGCACCGCACACGATTTTTTTCTTCTTAAACAAGGGATCCGTTTACACGCATTCCTTCCTTTGGTAGCACTATCATACACAACTCTTCCAGGAAATATCTATCCAACTTTCTTTCCCAGTCGACATCACATCGTCCACAGCAGTCCCACTGAAGCCAATCATTATTCCCTACTGATGTCCACCATCAATTTGAAATTTAATTTTATTGTTACATTTTTAAGTACATCATCAGTGAGTGGGGATGCTATCATTTATCTTAAAAACCCAGAGGTGGCATGACTCTCCAGTGTGTAGATTTTTTTTATAATATGCGGGTGCTTAAGGGGTTTTTAATACCCTTAATTGTTCGTGATCAAGACACATCAGAGGGATAGCAGGTACTGGATTGTAGTCAATGAAAAAAAATGGGCTGGGAAGAGCATTCCATATTCTTAAAGTGGGTGTGAAAAACGAGTCTTTAATTTGTACTGTGCGTTCGAAAGCAGACCTAAGGGTACACTAATGGGAATTCCAGGAGAGATGGCAGTATTGGAGATGAATTCATGGAGAGAAAGAATGCAGTTGGTTACTTGAGCATCATTTGTTGAAATATATATAAAACACGGACGAGTCTTATGCACCCGCGTCATTGATCGCTCGCTTTAGGATTCTATCTAGTAGGTGCAGGGTGGTCTTGGGGCAACAGACCAGATATGAGCGTTGTACTCAAGCTTTGGTCGAATATACGAATTATAGATTAAAGCCAAATCAGAGGGGGGTGAAATATTTCTTGCGTCGATTAAAAAAACGTAAATATCTCGCAGCATTTTGCCATCCTCGAATATGTAATCGTTCCAACTAAGTGTTGTGTTAGTGCACATACCAAGGAGGGAAAGTTGTCCGATTTTGTCGGTACAAGCGCCATTCATGGATAATGGAGGATTATCAAGGGTTTCGCTTTATAGACAACAGATTTGAGTTTTGAAAGCATTGAATTCCACTGTGTTGTTCTTACCCCTGTTACTTATGCTGTCAAGATCGGAATTCAATAAGCTCAACCTGGTTGCCGTTTCAATACTACGTCCGATGGGCAGGGTCGTGCATTTTGGAACGAATATGAAAAGCTGAGAGTGCTGTCAACAGCTTAAGAGTGGATTGGATTAGAGTGGCAGACAGAAGGTCATCTATAAAAATGAGAAAGAGTGTCGGAGACAGAAAAGAGCCTTGTGGGACACCAGTATTTATTTTGTGGATATCAGACTTGAACCCATCCAAAACAACTTGGATTGAAAGTTTCGAAAGATTCTAGTTTCTAATCCGTAGAAGCAGAGACTCATCAACACCATAAGCACGCATTTGCGACAAAAGAGCTTGATTCAAAACTCTATCAAATGCCTTAGAAATATCAAGCGCAACTATCTTGCTTTCGCCTGTATTGTGCAAAGATTGATTCCACTTTTCGGTGAGATAAGTGCCATACTGTCGATTCAAGATAGTTCATAAGCAGACATTTTATCAGCGTTTTCATGACCTTAGAAAAAAGGGACGTAAGTGCTAAAGGTCGGTACGAAGTGCGAGATGAACCAAGCGTATGTAATCGCCCCAAGGAAGATTGCAGATGAGTAACCGGCCACTACATCCCAGTCCTGCTCTATGGCGCAGAGTCATGGACGTTATTAAAAACTGATGAAGAAGCTACTGGTTGTTTTGAGAGAAAAGTTCTGCGTGCGATCTTTGGTCATGTTTGCGTTGGTGGCATCTGGAGAAGAAGATTTAACTCCGTACTGTACGGACTGTACAGCGGCATGCACCTAGTCTTCGGATCCAACGCTTAAGATGGCAAGGTCATGTAGAGTGGATGGACTCCACAGCTCCGGACCGTTTGAGACAGCGCAAAAGCGCAACAGTGGACGTCCTCGCACGAGATGCGGCACACGAGTGGAAAAGGATCTCAATTGGAGAGGCATGTTGGTTGAGGCCCAGGTCCACCCCGGAACGTAGCGCTAATCAAAGAAGAAGATAACCGGCCACTACACTTTCTACCAAACACATAAAAATTCTTGGCCTATGCGATGAAACCCTGCAACGCCTGTGGAATAGGCAGCAGCCAGCAAAGCGCGTTTTCTGCTACTGTTCTTGCTCGGATCAAGTGGCTGTGGATTGCGTAAGTTTCTTATTAAAGAGGCGAGATTAAAGAGTCTGTCTTCCCCCAGAGAATAGGAAATTCGAACCAAATTAGATCAATACCTGATAGTTCAATGGAGCAGTTTTTTAATCTCTTATTTCTCTATAATCTATATTATATCTTAATTCTATAGTAGAGTTTTAAAAAGCATGGAAACAAACGCCATCCAATTTACAAATTTCTCAAATTTACGGTACCTCACAGCTACACATGTGCATTTACTACTCCACCACCTTCAATTCAATCAGGTTCACACAGAGTATCCAGGGATGTGCGAATGACTCCAATTACTAAGGCATTACGTGATGCCAAGCTAACAGAAGAACATCAGACAATAAAAACCACAGCACGTACAACTTAAGCGCTGACGACAAGCGTCTCTAGATGATGACAGAAGGAAAGTTCATCGTGCATGTATGAAATTGAAAGCCACTCCATTATGAGCGTCTCCATTGCGTGGCTGTGCAACGACGACGAGACACAAAAGATATTTCTTCCCAAGGTCTCCAATTAAGTATCACTGACACAAAGGTGGCTTTATCGTGCCCCTTCTCTTGACGTTAGACTGTCAGCTTTTTTGACAATTTTGTCATCATAATTTCACCAATTATTTACTAAACATGATTTGATGAGTTGGTGCGATGGCGCGATGGCCGCCGTGATGCAGAAATAGTATGTTTTGCGATTTTTGGAATTGTACAGTTTTTAACGTTAAATTAATTGAAAACATAACAATGGATCGATCATTGGCTAGTTACACGATTTGTTCCCTGTGAAAAAAAAAACACTGAAAGTAATGAGCCGTGTCCATATCTTGTCCGTCGTGCCAGATTATCCTATCTACTCGACAAATGCACTATATGACTGCAAAATAGCACTGAGTAGGAATGTTTGCTGGAGTCAGTTAAGCGAAAGAAAATGCTTACGCCGACGAGCAAGAAGGGAGTTTTGCGGCTCTCTCGTGTCATTACGGTGGACTGAGAATGCGATTAAATACCTGGCGATGACAAACTGGGCTGATAGTCCCCCATTTACAAAAGAAGGAACAAAAGAGATTGCTCCAAGTCTCTTCTTTTAAGTCTACGCTTAGGCGACACGATCGTTGCCATAGAAGTACAACCGATCAGCTTTTCATTCAAAGAATGGTACTAGAGAAAACTTGTGAGTATGCCAAGCTGATCTGCAGTTGTCTGCACAATTTGTAGAAGTGGTTGATTTGGAGAAGGCATACGACCAAATTCTTAGAGGTAGACTCTGAAGTGTTCGGCAGGATCATAGGATTGAGGATTCTCTTGTGAGGGGCATTCAGGCTCCATACACAAACTGTAACATTACCTGTGATAAATCAATACATTTCACCGTGGAGTTGAACTTTGCCCAGAGTGCGTCTTGTCGCAACTCTTTTTCATTGCGTACATAGACAAGATGTTAAAGCCAAATTTGTAATCAAGAAGACCGAAGTTGATCTCAAAGCTAAGTTAGCCTGTTTAACTCAGTATTTATTTCTACTTGTAGTGCTAAGGTGTTTCTCAATCGCCGCAGTATGCTAGGAACTCAATGTTGAGTATTTAGTGGTTTTGTCACATAGTAAGAATGTCCTCCCATCGCACCATCGCACAACTTCTGAGGGGGGCATCTTGAATGTGAATTCAAAATCAGTCAGGTTGACAACCGCTTGGCAGACCCAGGGCGAAGTGCTTGGAAAAAAATTCAAAAACTTGTGTGTTTTAGCTTAGGCATCACTCTAGATGAGTTTGTCAGATGATCGAGTGACTCAGTGTTGTTAAACCACATGTGAAAGATGGACACCAGCAAAGTGGATTCTGATCCGGTAATTTCGATGTCAAAGATATACCACGCACTGTGCATGGAAAGTTGTAGAAAAAGTTGTTGAATTCATGGAATTCGTTGAGTCTGACCGTCAAGTGAGCACTGTTTCTATTATCCAGAAGCAAAGCATGGCACAAAAATCACTTGGAAGAATTTGTACAAGATGGCTAGGTCATGTAGAGCGGATGGAAACCAATGCTGCGGCATGAAAAGTTTTCGAATCCACCCCCGAGGGACGGCGCAGTAGAGGAAGACCGCGACTCAGGTGGCGCCAAGTGGAAAGGGACCTCAACCAATAATGCGTGCGAAACTGGAGACAGCTAGCTAAAGATCGAGCTGGCTGGAGACGCTTGGTGGTTGAGGCCCAGGTCCACCCCGGACTGTAGCGCCACCTTAAGTAAGTAAGTATAAAGCGAATTATTAAAATGTGTATTACAAACTGTCGAAAAAGGCCAAAAAACTGTCGCCACTGATAAGACGACAAGCAATTGAACACAAAGTCTTAGTCAATTAAAGGCGGGTCTTAACCTAGATGTTTCAAAAAATTCAATTGCGAGGTCTGTCAAACTCAAATAGTCGAAATTGAGATCAGCGCCAAACAAGGCTTACTCAAGGCCATAAAGTGGCTCGACGAGAGTTCGAATAAATCTAGGCCGCAATTGGAACAATGTATGTAAATGGTCCATGATCACAGGGCAAAGTTGTTGATTGTTCTTAACTTGGCGTTATGCCGAAAATAATCATGCCTAGACCAAGTTGACAGGCAGCGAGGAAGGTGCATGGAGGAGAAGACACAACCGCCAACTCTTCGAGCGAATCCGTCGACTACACTGGCTCGGGCACATCAAACGCAGAGACAACAACGCTCCAACTAAGAGGAGCCTTCGAATCCGAAACTTCTGGCTCGAGAGAAGAGAGAAGACCGAACCTCAGATGTAGACATTAAGTCACCGCGGATGTAAGACAGCTTGGTGATGACTGAAAAAGTTCAACCTCGATTGTATAGATGGATTCCAAAGTTATTGGATAGATTTGAGGAAAAACCCAGTGTATTTTGCCAAGCCGAATTTTGGTGGCAGTTGAAATACTTTAGAGAGCTTCAAGAAAACACACATGTTGGCGGCGAATCCGATCTGTTTCAGCTTGAAAAAGATTACTGTAAGAGTATAGTTCAACCACGGATGTCTGAATATCATATATGTCTTATCGAAAACCAAAAAGAATAAAGGATAATCGTTCTTATCCACAATGTATAGGGTGAGCAGATATCAATGATGGTCATTTTAATTGTAATGTCTGAGCGGTTTTTAAAGTTATTAATGAAATCTACAATTTGTCTAAGTCATGAGTCAGACTGATGTTGTTAGGTTAGGTTAGGTTGTAGTGACTGACTGCTAAGGGCAGTCACACTCAGAGTAGGCCCATTGTGATAATACGCGGATTGACTTCTCCTAACATCGGAACCAGTTGGTACTTGTAGTCAAGCTGGCCTATGTCAGCACTTTTCAACTCATTGAGGTTACTGAAATAGTAAGCCCTTAGGTCTACTACTAGCCAGAGCGCTGCAGGACCCGAGTAGGTGATGAGTGTTTTCTTCCACCTCTTCAACCGTGCAGCTTCTGCAGAAACCATTATATGGGGCACCCATCCTGCGAGCATGAGTGCCAATTACACAGTGCCCGGTTATGACTCCTATGAGAGTCCTTAATGAGTGCTTGCTTAGTCTGAGTGACTGTTTTAGGTAAAGTGATGGCCAGATTTCTTTTGTTTTAAGGCAGCTGGTGCCTCCTAGCGATTTATCATTGGTGGTTTTAATTGTGTGAATCCTTAAAAGATCCCCTGCTAATGAAGGGATGAGGTTGTACCACACCTGGCGAGTACATCGGCTTTGCAGTTTCCTGGAACCCGGAACCCACATGTGGTCAATGTTAAAATGATTATATATCCGATTTTGATATCACGTCTTTGAGCCATGACAGCGCCTCTTACTGCCTGAAAAACGCTACAGTGATCAGGGAGCTTCAAGGAGATAGCAATGTTGAGATCTTGTGAATAGACACCCGCACCCACCCATTCGCTTGTCTTCGATCCATCTGTGAAAATACGCAACACGGTTGTGGATGAAAAGATAAATCGGCGCAAGCTTTGACCAGACAGGTGTGGCGATATACAAGGTCTTGCTGTTTATTTGGTAGAATTGGCAGCGATTCATCTGTTAGAAGTTAGGCCTGAAGAAAGTCAATCGCTCAGGAACGGTCTTTAGCTTTGGTTCATAAAGGTGGAATTGTGTTCCATTAGAACAACGCCAGACCAAACACATCTGTATCGAAACGTCAGAAGCTTCGGGAAATTGATTGGTATGTTCTTCTGTATGAAAATATCTTATAGTTCGGACGTAACACCAAGTGATTAAAACCCCTCTCCCTGTTCGGCTCAAGAGATTCTCATAAAGAGAGGCTTGTTAAGCAAGACCATCAAATTGGCAACAAATAATGCAATAAAACGGCACATCAGTAGCCGTCTACCTGAAAGCATATCGGTAATATTCACAGCATTCCTCGCCTATTCTATGAATGAATAGAAGAACCAGTTTCAACGAAGTTACTACGACGTTTCAATATCAACTGAGACCTACTCTCATCCCACCTCATCGGTAATCGTTTTCCTAGTCTTCCTGAAGCATATTCTAACCCATGTTAACATGTAATTTTCTCATCTATTCGCACGTTTAGACGCATTATATCATAAGTTGAAGCATTCATTCATTTCGCAGATTCACTCCGCTGTCCAAATCTGACAGACAAACGTGAGAAGGTAATTTCCTTCCTATGTACGCTCCAGCTCCCCCACTGGCAACTTGCCGATCGGGGTTCCAAAGCGCAAACTAATTTGCTTTACGATGCTAATTACAACTTCACCGCGCCGACATATGCGCTGTGCATGCCATCACATTTGCGCCAATGAGTCCCAATAACCGCGCTCATAATGGGATTTCGCAATCGCTTATTAATCATGGATCCACCACCAGCCGTTGTCCGCATTTGGAAACCTGATTTTCAGGTGCGCTTGCGGCGCGTCTCTTCGTCGTTAGATAGTCGCTTCGGATCCGGCCGATGGCATTTGCGCCATGAGATGAATGGAATCTCTGGCATATGTCTGGTTCGAGGCGACATTGTTATGGGTAGGTGAGACTACTGGCTCACCTTTACCCACTCAGGAGCAGGATGTGGAGAGCTGAAGTGGCTGTCGATGCATTGGATGGTGATCCGAGTGGAAGTGGATTGAATGTGTAATGAGTTGAATGTTTAAAGCGTTAATAGGATTATTTTAAAGTTCAAACGATCATTGCTGCGCGGACTGGAACTGGAAGACCACATGCGACTGAAAGAGGCACGACCTTGTTTGGTTCTGATGTGAGATTCAATTACCAACACTGGGTGCTTCAATTCGGAGTGAATAATTGGCTGTTCTGATTTGAAATTGTAATAAGTGCGATGACAAACAAGCGGTTAAACGCCATTGGCGTTTTTCATGTAGTTTTTTTCAATAGGGAGACGAGATACCTAGCGATTGCCAAACATGGGTGCTTTTCAAAAGGGGGACAAAAGATATTGCTCCCAAAGCAGGGCAATATCTCTTTTAAGTCTTCCCCGGAAAGTTTATGCGAAGGTGTTAGAGTCCAGCTCTAGAGTTGGGGTCGAGTCCAGGATCGAGGATGAATAGTGCGGGTTTCGTCCCGGCAAAGGCACAACCAGCCAACTTTTCACTTTAAGAATGGTACTCGAGAAGGCTTGGAAGTATGCCAAACCAATCTGCAGCTGTTTTGTATATTTGGAGAATCCTTACGACCGAACGCCTCGAGGTAAACTCTGGAGTATTCTGTTGAGTTTGAGATTGAGCGCCCTCTTTTAAAAGCCCTTCACTCGCTATTGACAAACTGCAGCGTCTGTGTTCGGGTTAACAACTTTCAGCGTGGGAGTTGGACTTCGTCAAGGGTGCATCTCGTCACCTCTCCCTTTCATTGCATATATGGATTGGATGATGTATGCGCAGCCGAGAAGAGGGGTTAGTCAGCTCTTTGCAGAAAATTTGGTTATTTTCACATCCATCCTGGGTATATACAGGTGCTGCGATGAAGGTAGACGCGGACAAATCAGAGGTTTTGGTAACTTCTAGAATGCCTGCTCAATGCACATGTAAGTTGAGAGCCAATGAAGCAGGTTGAGAAGTTCAAATATATTGGGCTCTTTTTCACGAGTGATGGGAGGAGTATTGAAACTGGATCAGTACTGAAACAGCTTATCGGTTTCTCAAACTCAGCCAAGTTATCGGTTTTAAACTCAGTGTTTGTTGTTCCACTTCTCACCCGCGGTCGTGTCATAAGCTTTGCGTAGTGGAACTGCAAACCAAATCGACCATGTTTCATTGACGGAAGACACGCGTCAAATATCCTGGATTTGCGAACATTCAGGGGGGTAAACGTCGACTCTAACTATTTCCTCGTCGCAGCAAGATTCAGAGCCCGAATATCCATTGTCAGAAGGCTGCACCAGCTAACAAAGAGATTCTTGGCATTGGACGCGCGAGCACACCGAAGATTGTTAGAGCCTACACAAATCCGGTATGCCTGCGTTGAACATCACCGCCAACGATGGCTTGCATTGCCATCAAAGAGGTAGCAGAATCCATCCTAGGCTATCTACCACCCCCTTACGAAATCCGTGGTTTAATGGCGATTGTGAGCAGAAAAAACATCCAACCGATAAGGCACACGAACTTCTACGCCTGAAGAAAAGGTTTCGCGCAACCTCCCAGCTCAAGGATATCGAAGAGCTAGCGACAAACAAAAAATACGAGGCTTTTATAAAAAAGCAAAAAGCCTGGCCTCTTCGAAATTACGAGGGTAATCTATTTAGTTACTGAACCGCAGGGTATAGTGTGTCTGTTTAAGCAACACTTCCAACTGCTTAGCGAGCCTGAATAGAGTGATAGGGAATAAGGAATAAGGAAATCTTAACTCCAGTCATTGAAGTAGTCTTCCCAGCTAGCTTTAAGAAAGTCGGCGCAGCTATTAAAAGGCTGATGAATAACAAAACCAACGGCATACCACCAGAGATCTTCAACGCTGATGGCGTGTTTTGGATCATTTGCCGAATTTGGGAAGATGAAATGTAAATTCAAAGTATATACTTATTAAAACCTCAATTAATCAAATGTCCATGGGAAGGAAATTAAGTAAGATTAAGAGATTAAGAGAGAGCCGTCACCTGTGATGCTGGTACAATTCTGGTGAGATTATGTTTTGCTTATAGTGCTTTAAAACACCAGGGAGCAGAGTCTGTGATCACACGGCAAAGTTGTTGATAGCTCTCAGCCTGGCGGGATGGCAACAACGATCCCTGTCGATGCATAGACCCAGCTGGCATGCAGCCTTCTCGCGGCGCCCCCTAGATAGCTGTCACAACACCCGTTGTGAGGTCAACCAATGCATGCAGCGATTCCCTTGCTATTGTGCGGAGGGCTAAAGACCCGCCGACGGAAAAATTTAAAATCTTACTAGATAGCAAGTTGCCTCGGAGAGACGAACGGCGCGGAAAAGAACAATGAATTACTGCACTCCAGGAAATACACTGACTAGGGCAAGGGTTTATAAAAAAGAAAGAGTGCGACATATATTACAGCTGTCACAAAAGGATGCACACATTTGGAAGGGAAGGTCATCGATCTTAAGGCAATATTGGCTGGCTGTGATCTGCATCCAAGGCATGTTACTACAACACCAGCCGATGGCTTACCATCGGAGCTTTTCAAAGCTGGGGCATTGTGCTGGTAGGGAGCATGCACCAGAACATTTGACGAATTTGGGAAGACATGCATGTCCGACGACTGGAATATCAGCTCCATATTCCCCATCCACAAAAAAGGCGATCCTACCTCTTGCAATAACTACAGACATATATCCCTGCTCAACGTCGCCTTCAAAAATCCGATCCAGTGTACTATTTGAACGACTAAATCCGTTTCCCTCGCATTAATCGCACCAGTGCGGCTTCCGGACCGGCAAATCGACCATGGACAAAATCTGCACACTAAGACAGATCCTGGAGAAGACCAGCGAGTTTCAAATCGATACTCACCATCTTTGTGTCGATTTTAAAGCCGCATAAGAGAGCATTCATCGCAAGGAGCTGTTCGAAGAGAAGGCTTAATTCGGGATCCCGGGTAGATTGATTCAGTTCTGTCGCAGCACGCTAACACACACGCGATGCACCGCGCAGTTCGGCTCAAGGACCTCTGAGCCGTTTTAAACCTGCATCAGATTTCGGCAAGGAGATGCACTGTCATGTGATATCTTCAATTTGGTACTAGACGGCATGATCTCGACATCGTTGCGCGGTCTCAATGTGCCATAATGGAAGCACTTACTTCAATTGAAGAAGAGGCGAAACGAGCTGGTCTTAAGGTCAATGAGGACAAAACGAAGTACATCCAGTCGACAAAGAAACGTTCCGTCACACACCACCTAGGACAAAATGTTACAATCGACAGTTATAATTTTGAGGTTGTAAAGGAATACCGAGATTAAAGGTACCGAGATTAAACGCAGAATAACTCTTGCCAACCGCTGTTTCTTTGGGCTCAAGAGGCAATTGAGTAGTAGAGCCCTCTCTCGAAAGACCAAGCTCACATTATATAAGACCTTGATCATCCTTGTCCTGCTATAGGCGCGGAAACTTGGACTATCTCAAGAGCTGATGAAGACGCATTTGGTCTCTTCGAGAGAAAAGTTCTGCGTTCAATCTTTGGTCCTGTTTGCGTTGAAGGTTCCTGCAGAAGAAGATTCAACCACGAATTGTACGGGCTGTACAGCGACATGAGTCTAGGCCATGTTGAGCGCATGGACAACACTGCTCCAGTCCGAAGAGTCTTCGACTCCGAACCAGTGGGACAACGCAATAGAGGACAACTACGAACCCGACGGCGCACTCAAGTGGAGAAGGACCTAAACCAACTTGGAGTGCGAAATTGGAGGCAGCTGGCTAAGGATCGTTCCAGCTGGAGAGGATTGTTGACCGAGGCCCAGGTTCACCCCAGCCTGTAGCGCCACACGAGAAGAAGAAAGGAGTTTGTCTACAACGCACCAGCAAAGAGTGTCTTCGAATCCGAGCCTCCTGGTTCGAGAAGAAAAGCAAGATCGAACCTCCGGTAAAGAGATCAAGTCATCGCGGATGCAAGACAGCTTGGCCGTCCGCAATGGAAGACAGCTATTGCCCAGGCTCGAACTCTTTATGAGTCGCCGGCCTTGCAAGTAAGTAAGTACGCATTAAACCACACTAATACTCCGTAGGTCAGTACTAGGTTGTTATGGTTGACAATCACATCGATCAGTGAAAGTTAATGAATTTTATATATCCTTGGTATATCCTACCTCAGTCTAGGGCGGTCAAGTCCCAACTATTTAAGACGTTGCTTATCCACCGTCGTATACAAGTTTCAACATTTAGGTTCCTTAAAACGTTTTCCGTTTTGGACATCCTCTGGCCCTAAGGTAACATAATGATTTTTCTATTGTGCTTACTAGAGAGTGTAGAGCTATTTCCTTTGAATAGCCTTTTCTGAAGGCACTTTGGTTCTATAACAGGGATTTTATTTTATTTATTTATTTATTTACAGTATTAAATTATAATAAATTATCAATTTAATAATATTATTTTTTTTTATATAGCACTAGCCACTAGGGCTTTCGGCTATAATATATAAGAAGCCTATGTTAAATTTTCTTATTTAAATCTAATGTTTTTAAAATGTCTTGAATTATTTTGATGTTGCAGTCTGTTGGAGAGGCGAGAAGTTCGGCAAAAGATCGGTTTGGGGATATGTTTTTTGTTTTTTGTTTAGTTGCATAGCATTCATAGATTAGGTGTTTTGTGGTCAGTAAAACATTTGAGTTACAAAGGTGGCAAGTTGGTGGATTGGTTTTGTTCATCAGATACCCATGAGTCAAATTAGTGTGTCCTAGTCGAAGCCTAGTAAAATTTTTTATTGCTTTTCTAGAGCAGTTGTTTGGGAAAGTGGCGTTTAGTCCTTCCGGGTTGATTGCAGAATAGTGGTGTGTGTAGTTCGCCCATTCCTCTTTTTCTTTTTGAACACGATTGGAGTTGATGTACTTAATTATGTCTTTCTTGTTGTAGGTCCAATAGGTTACGAGTGGTTCTTTTGCAGCTGCCTTTGCTTTCAAGTCCGCTACTTCATTTCCTTTTATACCCACGTGTCCAGGGATCCAGATTAATTGCGTTCTACCATTGTTTGCTATCAGCCTGTCTCGTATTGTTTGGATGATAGGGATTTTGTTATTCAAATTTTCAATTGCGTCAATTGTTGATAGGCTATCAGTGAAGATTTTCGTTTTCTTTTTTGTTTTTATGATAGCTTGCAATATGGCGGTTGCTTCTGCAGTGAACGCGGAGGAAAAATGTGGTAGGAGCCCTTTGGATATTGTTTTTCCGGTTTCGTCTACAACAGCAAAAGCTGTTCCGGATTCAGATTTTGAGCCGTCGGTATAGAGTAAGGAACAATTTGGCGTTTGATGCTCCATCATTTCTAAAAATTTACTTTTATATACTTCTGCTGGTGTTGAAGATTTGTTAAGGTAATGAAGTGATTTGTTTAAGCATTTTCCCAATAAATTCCAAGGTGGATGAGTTTCTGGTTTCGTTAGTTGAAGGTGAATTGGGATATCCAAGTTTTTGCCAAAGAGTATGGCTTTATGTAACGTAGAGGGGTATTTTGGAAGTTTCTTTGTTGCCATAATTTTTTTGGAGATTTCAAGAATATGTTTATTGCTTGGTGAGGTCACTTTTAACATAATTTTTGATGTGAGGAAATCTGTTCTGTTTTTGATTGATGGTAAGCCAGATTCGGTAAGCATGTTTCTTATGGGGGTTGATTTGAACGCTCCAAGACTAGTTCTGATTGCAGCATGGTAACATGGTTCAATTAATTTAAGCCACGATGTTTTATTTCCATATATGTATAACCCGTAGTCGATCTTTGCTAAAACGGTGGATCTTGTAATTTGGAGCAATGAATTAGTGTGACAAAGACTATTTTTGGAACTTAAGTATTTTATAATATTTACTCTAGAGTTCAAATTCTGCCTAAGTTTAATACAGTGGTCCTTAAAGTTATATTTATTGTCGAATACAATTCCAAGAATGGTCAATTTATTAACATTTTTTATATTGTAGTTGTTACAGATAATTTTTGGGCAATTAATTTTCTTACATATATGAAGAATACTACTTTTATCTTCAGAGATCTTGGCACCTGAAGTCTTACACCAGGAACCCAGGTCTTCAAGGATATTGTTAAATATGAGAGACGTGTCTCTATTGTTTTTACATTTAGTTAGTATTATTAAATCATCGGCATACAAGGAATGATCGATTAGATTATATTTATTGAGGATTATGCTAATATCATTATATGCAATTAAAAATAGTGTCACAGATAGGGGAGAACCTTGTGGAATGCCATTTTTAAGATTGAACGTATGTGAATAGGTTCCGTTTAATTTTACTCTAAATTGTCTACTAGTTAGGAAAGCTTTAATATATTTGTACATTTTAGGGCCGATCTTCCATTTCCTTAGATTATTAAGCACAACATGTATTCCGACTCTGTCAAAAGCTTTTTCAAAGTCTATCGATAAGATTGAGACATGGTTCTTGTTTGAGAGTGCTTTTGACACATAGTGGTCAATGTGTAGGTGTGAGTCCAAAGTGCCGAGTCCGTGCCTGAATGCAACTTGATTCAGATTAATGTAGTTGTGTTTTTCTAAGAACCAAGTTAGGCGTTTTGAAATAATTTTTTCTAAGATTTTCGCTGTACATGGGAGCAGGGAAATGGGTCGGTATGAGTGTACCAGGGTTAGGTCTTTTGTTGGTTTTGGGATTGGGATAGTAGATGCTGTTTTCCAGATTTGCGGAATGATACCTTCATCATAGATTCTGTTGAATAAAATAAGGAGACGTTCTTTTAAGATCGGGGGAGAATTTTTTAGCATAATGTATGAGATGCGATCATAGCCTGGAGTCTTTCCTTTAACTGAGCTGAGGGTGCTGTTAATTTCAGAATGGTTAATTGGTGCTTCTATAAGAATAGCTGAAGGGTCTGTAGTATTAAACGGAATTGAGGATTGGATGCTAGATTTCATTTGGAGAAAGGTGGGATGAAAACGTCTGTCATCAGAATAATTTGACCATGTATTTCCAAAGAATTGGGCTATTTCAGTTGCTATTGTTATTGTATCGAAACCTGTTTTGAGGGTCCTAATTACGTGGGGGGTGTAGTTGCCAGTGAGTGTTTTAACATCGGCCCAGAGTTTCGATGAGGAGGCGTTAGGGTTGATATTGGATGTAAATTTTTCGAAGCATTCTTTTTTTGAGGATCTAGCATACCTGCGGAAAAGCGCGTTAGCCTTGCGATAGCAAATTAGATTAGAATCATTGGGGTATTTCTTGAATGCTTTCCAGGCAGCTTGTTTTTTTGTACGCAGATCTTTTAATTCATTGTTCCACCAAGGGACTGTCGACCTTTTAAATTTGTTTTGTGTTTGTGGGATTGCTATGTTTGCTGCATAGCGAATTACTTTATGAATCGTGGCTGCCTCTTTGTTTATATTTGTACTTAAGACTTTAAGCATTAGTGAGTTGGATATTTCGGTTTGGAATCTGCTCCAATTCGCCCTATCAGTTTGAAATTTTGGTGGAGTTTTAACGAAATTTTGTTGTCTACCGAGCGTTATTGTTGTTAATATTGGATAGTGATCACTGCCGTGTAAGTCGGGGAGAATTGTCCATGAAGCAATTGGGGAAAGTTGAGGGGATATAAAGGTTAGGTCTACGTGGGTAAAAGTTTTATGGGTTGAGAAGTGAGTTGGACTTCCGTCATTCAGGAGCGAAAGAGTGGAGTTTGTGAGATATTTCTCAAGCTCTTTTCCTCTTGTATTAATTTTAGGAGAACCCCAAAGTGGATTCCAGCAGTTAAAGTCACCTGTTAGTAAGATAGGGGTGTGAAAGTTATTGACAATCTTGTGGATGTCTGAAGCAGTGAAGGTTTGGGTTGGAGGAATATAGAGAGATATGACGGTAATATTTTGTTTGAGGAAGATTTCAACAGCGACAACAGAAATGTTGGAATTAATGAAAATAGGCTTATGGGGGATAGATTTATGTATCAATAAACCAGTTCCCTGCTTAGCTGAGTTATTTGTGGAGAAGTTGTGGAAGTATGCCGCGTACTGCTTAGGTGGGGTCGCAGTTGAACTAGTTAGTAGGTGGGTTTCTTGAAGGGATATGATGGAAGGGTTATGATCAGTGATTAGTAATTGAAGCTCGTGAAGGTTATTATAATAACCTTTGAGATTCCATTGTAGAACTTTTATACATGATTTGAGTGTGGGTGCTGACTTTGGTGCAATGTAAACAGAGTTATATTGCGCAAAGTCATTGTTGGTGGGATGGGTGGGGTGGAAGTTTGGACTCTGCCGATCCAAGGCTGAACCGCTAGAGCTCTGTGCAGAGCTCGAACGATTCAGCCTCTGAGCGGCAGAGTCAGTATTTTGGTAGGACGTATTATTTTTAGATATTATCATCTTCATCTTTGTCGAGTGGGTTTAGGTAGTATTGGTTGGAATTGATTAGGGATTGGGTAAAAGTTGAAAGGGGTGATGGGTTTGGGGTTGTATTGTCAGTAACATTATGAGTTGGGGAATTAAGTGGTGGTTGTGGAGGATTGCTTTGGAGGGGTGGGGGAGAGTGAATAATTGTGGTTTGGGTGTTAGTCAGGTTTGAGTTGATTAGTGTGGGTTGAGAGTTAAATGAATGATTATTTGATTGTGTTATGATGTTATGGGGCGGATTGGTTGTAGATGTTGAATTTTGTAATTCACTGTTAGGGGGGGGCGATAGCTGCTTTGTATTGTTTTGATGTTGATGGATTTGTTATATTGAGTGCATTTTTTTTGCTGTTGGAACATGAATTTGGAGAGTCAACTTTTGTAGGTTTTCCTGTTTTTGTTTCTGTTACTTTTTTTAAGTTTGTGGATTGCGTCGGTGTGGGGGAGACGGTAGGTACTGTTTCAGTATTTTCTGGACTTAACGGTTGTTCTTCTGTTGCATTTTTTGCAACTGAGGAGTATGTGAGGGAGGACGGATTTGTTGGGTTTTGTTCTTGGAATATTTTTTTGGCTTCAGCTATGCTACATTTTTTTATTGTTTTAATTTTTAGGATTTCTTTAGCTTGTAGGTAACGCTTACAAAGTTTAGAGGATGAAGGATGTTCTTCAGAACAATTCGCGCATGACACGCGTGAACAATTATTGGGGGCATGAGGTGGTAAGTTACATGTGTCGCAAGACGCATTTCCCTTACATCTTTTGGTGGTATGACCTAGTTTTTGGCAGTTGCGACAGCGCATTGGGTTTGGGAAATATTCCTCTACTTTTACATTATACCACCCAATACTGAGTGAACTCGGTGGTCGGAAGAGGTCGAAAGAGAAAAGTATGAGGCCGGTGGGGCGTTCAGTACCGTCGGTGCGTTTTTTGAATTTGAAAACTTCTGTGACGCCTTGTGATCTCATTTCGTTAACGATCTCACTTTCTGGTACGTTGATTAAGAAAGGAGCGTAGACTGTACCTTTTGAAGAATTTAGATTTGAATGCAGTGTCACATTAATAGGGCACAGGTTGGAAAGGGACTTTTGCTTTAGGAATATATCAGCTATCTTTTGTGTTTTGACGAGGAGTAGAAGGTTACCGTCTCGCAGTTGTGTAATGTAGTCATACCCGGTACTAATGTTATCTATCGCTTTTTTTACTAGGAAGACACTAAAAGATGTAATTGGTTTTTCTATGTTGGCTGGGGCAATGACAATAAATTTCGGATTATTGGTGGTCTGATTATACAGGTCTAGTCCGCTTATATGGGGAGCGGGTTTTTTTCTTTTTTTGTTTATGGGTTCGAATAGCGGGTCCACGTCGAACCCGCTAAATCGATTGCCCGAAAGGACACGTGGCCCTAAGGCCATCACAGATATTTTGTTTCCGGATTTGTTATTCACACTTTGTTTTTCACTTAAAAAAGAAAAAGAGAAAATATTTCTTGCACAAAAACGAAAAGAGTTAGTATTAACGGGTCTTTGGAACTATGGATATAACGGGAAATTGAATCGACGAAAGAGTGGGCAGCACAGAGTCGATAAAGATGTTGCCGGACCGAAGGTTAGTCGGTGACTGACCACAGGGATTTTAATAGGGGACTTGATGTGTAAATCTATCAATCTACGGCTTTGAGAACAAAGCAATACCACACGATGTTAACATTTTGATTTTGTTCGCCTCTGTGTCCATCGAGATTCCTCTCAAATCACTGTACAACCACGCACGACTTCATACCCGGATGCTAGGTGAAGAAGAAAAAGAGAGCACTCCTCACTATCTCTTCCACTGTCCAAGCACGTTGAGGTTTAGAATACCGAGAGAAAAGAATTCTGCCAGATCTTCGAGAAACTAACCAAAGTGTACTTAAGCTTTATTTTCAGGTTTAACACAATTTCCGGAAATTCAAAACTTGCATTGCGCTTTTCGTTTACTGCTCGAGCTAATGAGCTTTCACTACAGCAGCCTCTTGATGAAATTGTTGGAAAGTTTGCAGGTTCCCCGTAAACATGGATTGGAATACACGCACATCGCCTCATTAAGTCGCTCACTTCATTGCCATTTACGGTCAGAAAGCAATTACGTCCCACCTTGACCAGTGAGGACAAGACTATTTCAATATGATAGTGTTTCAATAAAACAGAAGATATATGTATCAACTTAAAATATTAATAAATTTATTTGCAAACTAGAACACACATATAAGAAGGAATACTTGAAATCACAAAACTATTCAGTCAGATTTCGGCTTAGACACAGTCTTCAACTTTTTGATCAGTGACAGCGAGCTCATTACCGGCACCATGATTGGTAGAAACAGTGGAATGTAAATGGCGTACCTAGAAGAAACTCAGGTTAGTCAGCCATTCGGAAATGCCCGATCTAACTTACTTTTGCTCATCGGGGAAGTACAGCTGCGCTAAGAGACTCGAATCAAAGAATGCCTTTTCCGAAGAAGCAAACGCGATCTTTGCATGTTCCGAGGCCTTCAAAAGATCACCCGACTCGAGACTCTCCTTGGCCAAGAGGATATTATTGTAGGCCTGATTGATGGACAGTCCAACATCGTCGTTGATTACAATGTAACTTATGTCATCTGAAAGTGAGGCGATTGTATGAGCGGATTTTTCTGGTTTCCGCAAGTACCTACCGACTAATTGAATTAGACTCTGCAGCGTGTGAGTTGAGGTTACGATGCGATTAACAACGGTTCTTCTGATGAATGCGTCATATTCCCAGGATCGTGGGCTGATTTGATCAATGTCGACTGCCTTTACGTCGGGTTGGTTAACCTGAAGAGAGTTGAAGAAAGAAACACAAATGTTTTAAAGTAACTGTTAAAGATGTCCAAAACTCGTCAGCTGCATCGACTATTTCTTAAGTGGACAAGGTGTTTTGTGCTTTGGTCACTTTATATATTGTATGTGCTGTTGTGCGAATTAAGATTTCACAAGCTTCTAGGGTGACGTGCTTTAAATTCAAGAATGTCATAAAAAGGGATTTCGATATGCGTGGTTTATTGTCGGCAAAAAATCTTGTCGATGCCCACATCACAACTACTGTGGAAAGATTTGAGCTATATCTAAAGGCTAACTCATAGGGAATAGAACTGGGGTGATAGCGGAAATCACGGCACAACCGTCGTCCTGACACATTGAATCAGGTATGTGCTCCTAGCAGGGAAGGAGCAAGCAAAACGAATCACTTAGAGTGGTTAATGGATGGTGGCTATAGATGGGAAGTGGAGATTTTTGTATAGATCAGGCGCACATCTCTCTCTATGAAAGACAATGGAAGGGATTGTGGTGGACTCAATGCACCCAAATGTTTTTTTTTTTTTTTTTGTAAGCAGTAAGCAGCGTATGTATGTATGTACAGAGTCTATGGAAGCAGCGATAGATGATGAAATTTGCACCGACGACAAATCGATACATCGGGCTTGACTGTTGAGGCGATGAAGTGTGAAGCAGTGGACGCCAGCGTTTAAGGCGGTCGATACCAATTTGAAACGGATAACAAATTGACCATAATCCATGGCTGATTCATGGGAATTACCCGTTGAGGTCCATACTCAGTCTCGCCATACCATGGACGATAGCCCCATGGGAGGAAAAGAAGAATATTCGAAGCAACTGCTAGCCAAAGCCGAAAGCTAATGAATTTATAATAAGAATGTTGCTCTGGAAATTTGTGCGGATTTTGTTCGTTAATAATTAAAAACAAAAGAGAGCTATTAAAAGCGAACGAAGGAGAAATCGTGAGGTTATCATCATTGTCTTTAGACCCGCATGATCCACTAAAGGGGTTGTGGGTGTAAGCACGCTTTAGAGATCTCCAGGCCACTCGATGCCATTGACCGCCAACTTCTCAGGTTTCATGCCCAGGCGCAACTAATCGAGTTTTTGAACATTGACCACCTCGTCCTGGGTCTTTCAAGGGGACATCTTTATGATGGAGTCGAATTTGAAGCACGCTCTTATGGGAACGTTCGTGCCAAGTGTCCAAACCATCGAAGCATAGCCCTTTCCGCTCATAGAAGAGCTGTTCGCCATTGAGTTCCTCGCGTACTGCAGTGTTTCTCATCCCTAATTAAATAGCACGAAAATACTAATCTCGGCAACTTTCATCTGCGATCTTATTATTTCGGTCATTTCGGACACCAAAACTCGGCCTTTTTGATTACAGCCGTTTCAATATTTAAGCAGCTTGGCCAATGGAAAGCATTACTCCTCCCATTACTCGTAATAGAGAGCACGAAATACTTTAACTTCTCCACATGTTTCAATGGGACTCCACTTACATGTGGAATATCTTGAAGGGGCCTTCTGGAAATTACCATGACATCTGACTTGTCCACGTTGACATTCATCCCGCATCTGCACATGCGGTCACAGATGAAGGATGTGAGCATGACCAAAAGGCATTCGGCCGTATGCCTTCTCCAAATCTATAAATCAGCTGTATTGTGGTTTGGCATACTCCCAAGCCTTCTTGAGCACCATTCACACATTGCCTCTGCCCCGACGAAAGCCGCACTTTTTATCCTACATCCTGGACTCGATCGCAGCTCCACATCTCGCCTCTAACATCGTATAGTAGACTTTCGCTGGATGACTTAAAAAAGTTCTGTCCCTCTAGTTGGTACAATCTCTTCTATCCCCATTTGAAAAGAGGTTATGATATAGCTTTTAAAAATGTGCGGTCCGCCATTTTGCGATGCGTAATGGCGATACAAGATGGACTCGTAATGAACCTGGATCTAGCTTCTAAAACAACCGCTCGTTGTTTCTATGCTTGAGTAGAAGAAATTGACTTATTATCAGTCATAGGTTCTGCCCATTGACAGTGTTACGAGAGGAATAAGGCCGTGAATTTTGGAAATTGATGACCAAGCTGGGAATTGAAACTGGCAGACAAACCACTAAAAGACGTTGCAATAAGTCCAAACAAGATTCTTCAAAGAAACATATGAGAGAGTCCACATTGTTCCAGGACAGTCTCACAGATTCCAATCCCAACTCGCACATTACTGCTAATCTCGCTACGAACACGAACAACAAACGATGGCAGTTGCTCAAGTCAGAGCGTCATTCCATCAGTCCCCGAATTCTTCACTTACCTCCACATGAATATCCAAAAGCTTATGCAGCTGGTACAACATTATCTGCATGACATCGTTCGTATTGATGTAGAAGCTGACCTTCTCCAGGTTCTCATTGTAAGCCATGCAGACCTCTTCAGGTGGATTGAAGATGGTAACACCACCCCATTTCGGTGAAATGAACGAGTCTACATTGTTCCGTGTGGCCATCTCGTTGCCCTTGTAGATGTGCACCGGAGCAATATCACACGGCGGCACATAGACGACCATGTTGATCACAGCGTTCTCAGCAATACTCGCCCCGAGGTTCTTCTCGATCGATGTGATAATGTGCGGCATGGCAGTGTCGGGCAGAGCATGGTGACGACCAAGTTTGCTGGCGTCTCGGATTTGTCGTAGATTCCCATCGAATGGCACTTGGTACTTCCATTGGGTCTTCAGTGTGAAATTCGACACATCGCTGACGGTATTCAAGAAGGGCTCGATGTACGCTGCAAGATTTTCATAAGTTTGTGGTGTGTCCTGTCCCTTGTCAACACTTACTCTTGGTTGCCAACTGTATGTTCCATTTGATGTCCATGATTTCCGGCCGTGGATTGAGGATGGAGATGATCACATCGTACTGCAGCTGTGGCGGAGGATTCTTGATCGTGGACCTTCTATCGCCGTCCTCCTCTATGAGCAGCGAACGAATGCGATGTGTTTGCAGGATGTACTGATTAAGGACTTTGGCTATCTTCAACGCACCTTCAAGGTGAAAGAATGGTGTCAAGGAACTGCTTTAAGACTTACCAATGCAACTTACTGGTGTCGGATTTAATGAGAGCAGTTCGATCCGCAGTGAGCAGAACATCCTCTTGTAGTTTTGGCCATTCCAGGAACAGGAAATCTCCACACTTAACTGGGTGATGCTTGAGGACAGTTGCTTCTAACGCAGCTGGAGTCTTTGCATTGTCGACTGCTTTAAAATGTGGGATTTGCTCGAATGTCATGCTCCACAAATCTGGAAAGTAAACATATGTGTAGAAAGGATTTCGTACACTTCAGAGAGGCAACATACCGTGGTCCTTAAATGCCTCGGTTAGTTCTTGTACGAGAAGTGCCGATCGTTCGGGTTTGAATGTGAAAATGCCAACAGTTACCTTCAGTCGAAGTGATGACTCGCTAAGTTCACGAATGTCTGCGTAGGGGAGACTAACTCTGCAAAAGGGGGGCTATGTATGACAGAACTCTTGGGGTGTGTTTATATCATCAACGTACCTGTACACTTCGGTTGTCTTCCACCACATTGGTATGCCGATTAAGAGGACGACAACCATGAATGCGATCGATGCATACGTGCGGTATTTTTCTGGAAACAAGAAAAATTGAGAGTTAATTGGCAAGTCAATTTAAGTGCTTGAAAGGGTGGATAGTGGATTGTACTTGTTCACCAATCACAACATTTACGCGTTAATTGGAAAAATAAGAATTCTTCATCGAATCAAAGGCAAAAAAGTTGACGTTCCTTCCTTAGGTTAGGTTGGACTGATTTAAAACACCAAGATGGCCGTCTTCATCACTCCAACTCTTCTCTCAGACATAAACTATTACCAGCTCTTGCTTGCATTGACAGGGCTTTGGTAAGAAGATTAGTGGGGTACGTAGATATGGCATGGACGAATCAGGTAGAGTCTCTGTACAACTTGACGGCCACCAGACGATGATGCCACTTGCATCTAATGGCCTATAGGACGTCCTCATTGCCAGATAATAACTAAACATGCACCAGGATAGTGACTGGAAGCACTATCAGCACAACAGATCTTGGAAACTTGTTCTTCCTCTTTGTGTGATGCTACATTCCGGGGTGGCCCTCAAACAACAAGCCTCTTCAACTTGCGCGATATCTGGCTAGCTGTCTCCATTTTCGCACACCAAGTTGCTTGAGGTCCTTCTACACTTGGATGCGCCACATTAAACGCGGGCGTCCTCTGTTGCGTTGCCCAACAGGTTCGGATTCGAAGATTCTTCGGGTCGGAGCTGTGGTGCCCATCCGCACTACATGACCTAGCCACCGTAGGCGTTGGATCCGTAGACGCCTAACTAGGCTCATGTCGCTGTATAGCCCGTACAGTTCGTGGTAGAATCTTCTCCTCCAGAACCCGTAAACACGAACAGGACCAAAGATCGCACTTAGAACTTTTCTCTCAAAGAGACCAAGGACTTCTTCATCCGCTTTCGAGATTGTCCATGCCTCCGCGCCGTATAGCAGGACTGGGATGATCAGTGTCTTGTATAGAGTCAACTTGGTTCTTCAAGAGAGGGTTCTATTACTCAATTGCCTTGAGCCCAAAGAAACAGCGGTTGGCAAGAGTTATCCTACGCTTGATCTCGGTACTGATGTTATTAGTACAGTTTTCTCCGGAGCAGGAGTCCTTGACTACCTGGAAGTTATAGCTGCCCATTGTGACGCTCTATCCAAGACATCGATGTTGTATGTCCTTTTTAAGGGACAGCATATACTTCGTTTTACCTTCATTCACTGCCAGGCCCATTTTAGCCGCTTGACGGCTCGCTGAGTTCTGCCCATCACGTCAATGTCAACGGCGTATGCTAACAATTGCACGGACTTCTGGAAGATTGTGCCTCTAGTGTTGGCGTGTGAGTTTCGCATAATCTTCTCCAGGACGATGTTGAAGAAATCACATGACAGCGTGTCGCCTTGTCTAAAACCTTTTTTGACATTGAAGGTCTCGGTGAGTTCGTTGCCGACCTTGATGGAGCAGCGAGAGTTCCCCATCATCATCCTGCACAACCTGACGAGTTTGGCACGAATGTAAAAACTAAACATGGCGTTGTATAGCTTGGAAACTTGTTGGTTGAGGTTAATGTTGATGGTTTGGAATTATTGAAATGCAATGAAACACAAGTACGATGCGGTCATAATCATTCAGCACGTTAGATTTACTGAAGCCAGAACCATGCCGTAGGAATAACGATAGATATCTTTCTTGGGTGGGTAGGCTTTGACAAGAAAACAACTAGCAGCAAAAAAGGGACGACAAGAAGAACTGAAGACACTAGAACCATCTGTCAATTCACAGGTTCCTAAAGTAAACAGGCTTAGAGAGAAATTGCTCTAAAGCAAAATTAAATTAGTCTATAGTCCTTAACCCTTTGGGGACACACGGTACACATGTGTCGCAGTAAAAAGTTTCAAAAATCAGTAGAATGTCACATAACAAACAGTGTGAACAAAAAATGTCGATGTTTTTCATTTTTTTCAGATGTTGCTGCTGCTTATTCCACTGAAAAAATCGGCAGCCATAGTGAAAGCTTATGATCTGCACACCAGCTGCGTCGGTCATCGACTCTCTATTGCTTTCGGTCAACATCACAAGTCGAAGCAGAAGCAATTGTAAAAGACTTCGACAGTCGGCAGCAGTCACAGTCAAATGCCTTTATCTAATGCGTTTTGGTGGCTTATCACACAAGTGATTTTTTCTTCCAACGGCCAAATGGTGCCTGACCAGATCCCTAAGAATGTGCATGCATTTGTATGGAAATACAGATATATTTTATGAATTTCCCCACATATCAAAAAATGTGCAGGGTATGATATATGAGAATAAACAAAACTGTGATTGCTGACAACTGCCGCGGTCATCACATATGCTCGTGCTTCGTGTATTGTATTTATCGTATTCAGAGTTGTGTTGAAAAAGGCAGTCAAAGCATTGAAAAGCAAAAATTAAACGCTTTTTTTAACAAGAACGATAGTCAAACCAAATTTTTACCAGTGACTCATTCCTGACAATGACGACACAAATTGCGCTGTCAGACAGAATGTTTTACTCAATTTAGACGATGATGAACAATAATTACAACCCCTCGACATAGACGAAGTCAAGTTAGCGATATGTAGACTTCGGAGCTGCTGGAACGGACGGACTATCTGCGGCACTGTTTAAAGCTGCTGGAGGTGATCTGGTTGGGTGCATGTACCAGCTCATCTGTAAAATATGGTCGGAGGAAAGCATGCCCGATGAGTGGAATCTCAGCGTCGTTTGTCCGGTCCACAAGAAAGGAGACCCCTTTGACTGCGCCAACTATCGAGGGATCAGCCTCCTCAACATCGCGTAAAAGATACTCTAGCGGTGTGAGCGCCTGAAACCATTTGTCAACAACCTGATTGGTCCCTATTAGTGCTGTTTCAGGCCTTGGAAGTCCACCATCGATCAAATCTTCACATTACGGCAGATCCTCGAAAAAACACAAGAGATGCAAATCGACACCCGCCACCTATTTGTCGACTTTAAGACCGCATATGACAGCGTGTATAGAGACGAGCTATACAGCGCCATGCCTGGTTTTGACATTCCTGCAAAGCTCGTCAGGTTGTGCAGGGTGACGATGGAAAACTCTCGCTGCTCCATTAAGCAACGAACTTAGCGAGACCTTCAATGTCAAAAAAGGTTTCAGGCAAGGCGCCACGCTGTCATGTGACTTCTTCAATATCATATTTGAGGAGATCGTGCAAAACTCAAGCGTAAACACCCGAGGCATGATCTTACTAAAGTCCGTTCAACTGCTTGCTTACGCAACAGGTACCTCAGGTAGCAGAAACTTCGAGGTAGTCAAGGACTTCGTCTACCTCAGCTTTGCAGAGAACAGGGTAACAGAACCATCTCTGGAAATACCAAGTTGACTTTATATAAAACTTTGATCATCCCTGTCCCGCTCTATGGCGCAGAGACATGGACGCTATTGAAAGCGGATGAAGAAGCTCTTGGTTGTTTTGAGAGAAAGGTTATGCCTGCGATCTTTTGTTTGCGTTGATGGCGTCTGGAGGAGAAGATTCAACCACGCTTAACAGCGGCAGGCAGCGTCTTCGGAACCAACGCTTAAGATGGTTAGGTCGGGTAGAGCGGATCGACTCGACGGCTCCGAGCCATTGCGACAGCGCAACAGAAAACATCCTCGCACGAAATAGCGCACACAAGTGGATAAGGACTTCAAACAATTTTGGTTCGCTGGCAAAAGATCGTGCTGGCTGGAGAGGCATGTTGGCCCAGGTCCACCCCGGACTGTAGCGTCAATCAAAGAAGAAGAACAAGAGTCATTCCAATTTCTGACAAGATTTCAGAGACTAGCATGCCTAGGAATGACTAGAGCAATCTTTACTATTCCTATAGCGGGTCTAATGTTTTCTTGCTTCTTTTGACCTCTATATGCAGAAGTCTGTTGCAAAAAGTGCAATTACGATAAACCAATCTAAATGCTAACGCGCAAGCCCATACGGTCATGCACGCATCTTAGAGAGATTACGCATAGAACATACTGTAAGTGACTATAATGACAAATGCTTAGGTTGATGTCACTGAATTCGAATGAAGTGGAAATTTGTATGTTTTTCCACAAGAATGACTTACATTCACCCGATAGTTTACAAAGAAAACAATAATTGCAACTTCTCCGGTTTCGTGAATTGACTCAATGCCAACAATTCACAGATTTCCGAGTCCACCCACAAGCCATTTCAATGAAGGCAGTGTCAAACCGTAAAAAGAAAACCAACACATTTCGCAACTCAGCATTCCTAATTTATTCCCGAGAGCTTACAACACGCAACAGTGAATGCTATTCCTTATAACTACAAAACAAAACAAAAACCGGTCCCCTCTCCATGGGCGTCAGCTTCGACACGTACTTCGTGAACTCTGTTGTCCCTTCACATCGATAGACGATGTTGAGTGCGTTGTCCTTCGGCGTTATTGTCAGCAGCACTGATTCGTCGTAGTCGGAGTCGTTCTCTTCTTCTGGCGAGAGATACGTGATCAAACCAACATCCTCGGATGTATTCATGAAGTAAACCAAGTCCAGCGTATTCTCATCGCATTGTGCGCTATCGCCCAGCACTGTGTAGCATCCCGGCGTCCATCGCTGCATTTCTAGACTGATGCTGGGCTCCTTTGCGTTCGGTTCGTCCAAATCGAGGTCTGTGTACGCCTGCAGCAGCTTGAACATCTGTTTGCTCTTGAAGGTGTCTATCAGCTGTTTCACCTCGGGTGTGGCAGTTTCGACGTCGAGAACCTCGTAACGCTGCCCATTCGCGGGACCTTTGATTGTCCACACTAGACTCTCGTTCGTTTTGAGCTCGTTGCAGATTTTCTCGTACGCCGCTGGTTGCAGGAATTCCTCCAGGCAGATCTCTGAATTGTCCTCAATGTGCTTCTGAATGTGCTGCTTACACTCCTCCTTCAGGTAGGTCCCGTTGATGATCTTCTCCAACTCAACGGGATGCGGCTGAGGGCTCGTAAAGACAAGTTTAGTCAGTGGCCGCAAGGAATCTTCCACGGTGTCGTTGTTCATCTCGCCGTGGAACCAGCCGTTGATGGTCATCCGCGGATACTCGCTGGTGGTCACTTCACCCACCTGGTGGAACGATTTCGAGCCCACTTTGAAGAAAGCAAACTGGTTGTTGCGAGGGTTTATTTTGCGCACAACAGGAAAGTGAGGGAAGCAATTCTCGTCCGTCTTGAAGATCTCCAGGCAACCGCCCATATCGTCTGTCCACTTGTCAACCTCCTCCCAGGGCGACATGTAGTAGATGAATGCAATCTGGCGGTCCTTCAGTAGGTCGTCATGCACGAGGAGGTAGTCACCGCAGTTGTACATCGAGCACGAAGCGGATACGGACGTCAGCTTTATGTTGCACAGCTTTTCCAGCCAGGGCTGCACGGATGTCTTCAAGAATTCGAGGAACTTCTGCAGATACATTGTACGGATGTTGGACAGGTCCGTGGTTTGGTCGAACTCGTACAAATCCATTTGCTTGTGCGACCAATCGACATCTTCTTCCATTTCGTTGACCAGAACGCCGGTTACTTTCTTGTCGGAGAGGAAATTCTGAAGTACACACATTCGGAATGGTTCGCCGTAGAGATCGATGCCCGACTTTTCGTCAGACATGTCCGCGCTCTCCGTCCAGCTACGCTGCAGCCTTTCGAACACCTCTGGGTCGGTGAATTTAGGATTCATCGCCACTTCGAGGTCAACATCATCATCCTCGTCATCCTCGATGTCTTCGTCATCATCGTCGTCGCCAATTTCGTCGGCATTCCCACCGTTCTCGTCAGCACCCTCGACATCGCCATCGCCACCGCCGTTTAGCTTTGGCACCTTGCTCTTCGGTTCGCTGTTGTCGTCGTCCTCATCCGTGGGGCGCCTGTCCACTCCACCAGGCGACTCTAAAAAGACGAAATGATGAATGGAATGGGAAATTGATCAGTAATTGTTCGCACCATACCTTAGAAGTTAGTTATTTCTTGTTTTAGCCTAAAGGTCTTGAGATGAATAGTAATTCTTATTTTTTTTTTATTTTCTCTTTATCTAAACGCTATGGTGGATGATTCAACGCGAAACACTTCACGCAGAGAACACAAAATAAATAATACTCTGGGCAGACATACTTATGCGAAGGTATTGCTTTGGAAATACGATTGTGCTAAGGGATACATATGAGATGATTGTGTGTTACGTACCGTCATTATCTGTGGTATCCACCTGGTTTTTTGCTTCCATTTGGCCGGAAAATGTTTATCACTTATCAAAAAGAAAGTTTTCCAATCACCGAAGCACTCAAGTTACTTGGAAGAAAATTAAAAATGAAAATGCGATGTGTTTTCCCGCACGACAAGCGTCACTTTGACGTATGTTAAACAATGCGGCTGGTGGGGAAACAGAAATGAATCGAAATGGAATGCTGTGGAACTTCGAATCTGGTTGGAGCCTTCGATAACGAAATGGCTGTGTTCAAGAGTAAGAACGGTTGGTGACTTCACTTTGCGGCGAATTTTATTGGTAACTGATTAGATTTTGAAATCTTTACCGAATTGAATTGAAAATTCTTTTCAAAATCACTATTTTTTCAGAAATTGAATAAAATACATGTGTATTTTGAAATGAAGCCGTTATATGCATCTCCTAGTCCGTGCTGTTTGCTCACCTTAAAGCCCTCATGAACAAATTCAAGACAAAATCAGTTCTTGGCAAGAAGTGAGATTCTGAAAAAGCGTCCGTAGAAATGAATAGCGACACCGAAACTGTCGGTTTCAAGGCCACATACGACAGCGTGCATATTGACGCGGTATCTACATCCTGCAATGTTGAGTGATCATGTTCCTGTCCAGCTCATTAGATTCTGCAGGCGTCCTCACTGCTCCATTTAAATGGCATCTCCTTCGAGAGGAGGCAGTGCTACAATTAGAGAGAAGGTGTACGAGAATTTTCTCCTCTTCATCGTTCCTGCAAATGCTGCTGGTGAGCTATCACAATCTTGAGGCGGAGTTCCCATTGGCGCAGTGGCAGTTATGGCGACTATACGAATTTCTAGATTGGTACCAAATAGAGTGAATGATCGTCTCCGATCGAGTTTAGGCCACATTTGCTTAGTGAGTCATCCTGTGACAGTCGAGTTTCTAAGATCCCGACAGGCATGAATGGTAAATTTCCATCTCCATCTTCTTGACAACTAGCCTTAAAACTACAGGCTATGGTGTTTGTTCAACAATTAATATTTCCTTAAAATATATAGGTGATATAGAGGGTATTACTGCAGGAATGAGGTAAGGAAGTTTTACCAAAGGGTAAAGTCAACCAGTCAAGGTTATAATTCCCGAACCGAAACCTGTAAGGATGATCAAGGGAACATCGTAGTAGAGTCACAGTCAATGCTGAGGATATGGAGAAACCATTTCTGCAGACTGTATAACGGCGACGAAGAACCAAATTCCGCTGTCAGGCAGAACGAACCATTCAACTCCAATGAAAGGGACGATGGAGATCAACAATTCCGTCCACCCGACCGGGATGAAGTGAGGATTGCTATATCTAAACTGAAATCCAACAAGGCTGCTGGACCTGACGGCCCACCCGCCTACCACAAGAAAGGAGACCCCTTTGATTGCGCCAACTAATGGGGGGATAAGTCTCCTAAACATCGTCTATAAGATCTTATCTGCCGTACTGTGTGAACGCCTAAAGCCATTCGTCAGCAAATTGGTCGGTCCATACCAGTGTGCCTTTAGGCCAGGAAAATCCACCATCGACCAAATAGTCACACTTCGGCTTCCACACTTCAACAAATCGATACCCACCACCTGTTCATCGATTTTAAGGCCGCGTATGACAGCATTTATAGAGACGAGCTATACAGAGCAATGTCTAGTTTTGGCATCCCTACCAAACTCGTCCGTTTGTGTAGGATGACGATGGAGAATGCACGCTGCTCCATCAAGGTCTGTAAAGACCTAACCGAGACCTTTGATGTCAAACAAGGATTCAGACAAGGCGACGCGCTGTCATGCGACTTCTTCAACATCGTTCTTGAGAGAATTGTTCAAAACTCAAACGACAACACCAGAGGAACAATCTTTCAGAAGTACGTCCAACTACTCGCATATGCCGACGATATTGACATTATCGGAAGAACGCAGCGTGATGTCAAAGGCGCTTTTGTGAGTATTGCAACGGAGGCCGCGAAGATAGGTTTAGCGGTAAACGAGGGTAAGACCAAATATATGCTGTCAACGAGAAAGGACACCCAACACCGACGTCTCGGTCAGAACGTCACGGCAGACAGATATAACTTTGAGGTAGTCAAAAACTTTGTCTACCTAGGAACCGCTATCAACTCAGACAACGACACCAGCGCTGAAATCAAACAAGAATAACTCTTGCCAATCGGTGCTTCTTTGGGCTAAGAAAGCAATTGGTAAACAAAGCCCTCTCTCGAACAACCAAGGTAACGCTTTACAAGACCTTAATCGTCCCAGTCCTGCTATATGGCGCGGAGGCATGGACTCTGTCAAAAGCGGATGAAGCAGCCCTTGGTTGCTTCGAGAGGAAAATTCTTCGGTGATTTTCGGTGATTTTCGGTCCCGTCTGCATAGATGGTGAGTGGAGGAGGAGATACAACGACGAACTATACGGGCTGTTCAGCGACATCCACTTAGCCAAACAGCCATCCCGGACTGTTGCGCCACTTAAAGTAAGTAAGTAATATAGGTGTTCTGTTTTTTCTTGTAGTAGTCGATTTAGTCTCGATGGAGATTAATATCGCTGCTTTCGCAGAAGACATACAGCTAGTTTTGGGAGTTCATTGAGAAGATCAGCTCGTTTAGTAGATTTAGGGCTAAACGCACACAAGTGGAAAAGGACCTCAACCAACTTGGTGTGCGCAACTGGATTCATCTGGCGAAAGATCGTGCTGACTGAAGAGGCATGTTGGTTGAGGCCCAGGTCCACCCCGGACTGAAGCGCCAATCAAAGAAGAAGAAGAGGCTTCCTTTAGGATCTGTAGAGACGAAGATGAGGAAGAAACCATTGCACACCTGTTATTCAATTGTAGTGATCTTTCCTCCGGCAGAAAGAGACTAACAAGCTGGAAGCCTATTCCTTCAATAAACTGACCGAACTAAACAACATAAAAGTCGGTCATCTACCATAGTTCGCTCTAGTGGTAGCAATATGGGCCTAGGCTGTCCTCTTGCACAGCAGTCAGCCAATTCAACCTAACCTACCCTGAAGATATTGACTCAACTTTATGTATTTAGTTATGGCACATGGATCGACTGTTAACGTTTTCCACTGATCGATCGCGGTCTACCGTTTGGTCATAGATGATGTATGGTATAGTGAACCTCGTGCTTGTACAATGGACCAAGTTTTGAGTCTGTTTGCTCCAACGTAGTGTTAAAAACTGGCTTTGTATAAAATTTGTATAAATCGACCTTGAAATATAAAGCATGAAGCGTGCAAAGGAAGATACCTTCTTTCAGATCCGTGCGACTTTAGTGGTTATGGGCATAGTTTTTAGTTTTAAAGCGAAGTTTGAAGCGCCATTCGACAGTTCGGTTGTTCCGGTTTCGGCTTGTGGATGTGCCCAGCTGGCTGCTTGTAATGTGCTAAATTTGCCCGATATTTATTTGTGCTATTTTTACTTAAACATTATGCAACGGGAACGATTCTCTAGAACATGACTACAGAAATAGAATAACCCAGACACTCGTTCAAACGCCTAACCGAAGGAGAATCTATTCTCACAGCGAATGACGTTATCTTCAGAGAGGCCTCCAGAGATCCGCGTTAGGCGCGAGTACTTGAACGCCTGTGCCTCATCTCGCTGTGTTATCACTCACCCCGCTGTGACCTAGTTAATTCGCTATAAAACAACATCACCACAACAAATCCCACTCAGTATCTCAGTATCAACAAATTTAACAAGAATCTCTCCTCCAGTATCCCTTGTAAAATGCATCTTTGCAATATTCTGCTGGTGTTCCTTGCAACGGCCGCCTTGGCAATGGGTGCACCAACATTTGACGTCCTCTACCAGATAGCCCGAGACTTGGAAAACGAACTAGTTTCCGAAGCAGTTGGACATCGGAGAGAACCCTACCGTCCTCCGCCGCCGGGATACAGACCACCATACGGAACTGGATACTATCCGCCTCACTCGCACGAAGTCAGGCCACCGATTGGCGTGTATCCCGAGCGTTATCCATCCGCGCATCCAGGCCCGTACCAGACACCGTATCCCGGACAATATCCTGACAGCCAAAGGCCATCACACTACCCCGACCCGTACAGCAGCCGACATCCGCAGTATTCACAAACGAACTACATCCACGGACCAGCTGGAGCCTATGACGATACTTACCACAGCAGGGGCAGTGGCTACGGTCAAGTGAACAAGAGCTCCTATCCGGGATACAAAACTAATGGCTACTGAGACGGGACTCGATTTTGTTAATAAATTATGCTCTAAGACTCATTTTGCATGTTTTCCTGGAAGTTGTGTTTGGCGAAGTTCCTACTGCCTATTGTTGGTGTAGGTGAGCTCAATGTGACGTACCCAATGGGAAACGAAGCAGTAGGCTAATACACTGGGTCTCATCCTCTCAAGATGCAAGACTCTTTGGACCGAGCCAAGTTGTCCAATTTCTCTACATTGCCCAAGCGTCTGCATGGCGCAGTTGGTTGAGAGCTTGGTAATCTTGGTATCCCCGGTTCGAGTCCCAGTGAAAGCAAAAGTTAGTGTACTTATCTGGACCAACACCATTTGCCGTTGGGATCAAATGATGCAATTTCGCTGACATTAACCAGTCGACTTAGGCGTTGAATCCGTAGGTGTTTGGACAGGCACATCTCGGTTGGATAGTGATTAAATACTCTTCTTTTAATATTGCCAATTAAATAGGACCAACGACCGAATTTGTGGTGGCTCGTGGCGTTGTGGGTATGTGCGTCGACCCCAACCTCGACGTCGTAGGTTCGATTCCTGCTCTGTGTGAAGAAAACAGTTTTCATGACGAGTCACTGACAATACTCAAAGAGTATTTCCTGTCTAGAGAAAGCTTCTCAAACAAAGCCCGGCCTGGCCCCCTGCGGGCTGTAGCGCTACCCATATTATTATTATTAACGACCGAATGCAGAACCTACCACGGACTTCTTCATCTGACTTGAGATTGCCCATACCCCCGCGATGAATTTCAAAACTATAGTGGGGTTGAAATTACTACTGTAGTTGGGGCTTTTGCCGCGTTTTGAAAAGAGGAACAATCATCTCTGCTTGCCAATTGTTAGGTGTCTCGACGCGCTCCCAGGTCACGTTAATGGGACGAGAGAGTCATATAACTCCCACTTTACCCATTGTTGTTAAGCGTTTTGGCCGAATTTCGTCCACAACAGCGAATTTGCCCATATTCTCCAAAATGACTTCCTCTACCGTTGGACTATTCCCTGCTCTACTCAAGGCTATGGTCCTGCCACACTCATTTCCGTGTTCGGAATTGAGCACGTACTTTCGTTGGGCTTCACCCGACCGGCTGTCGAGCTGCTAAATGGAGCCCTGGCACACCAGTGTAGGCGGTATCCGAATCCAGTTCAAGTTTTCATCGTTATGGGCGTTGCGCTTTGTTAGCCACGTTTGGGCGGTTTGAATATAAGTATATAAGCTGGGGAAGTCCACCATCGACCAAATCTTTACATTACGCCAGTTCCTGGAAAAGACTCAAGAGATGCGGATCGACACCCACCACCCATTTTTCGATTTCAAGGTCGCATATGACATCGTGTGTAGAGACGAGCTATACACCGCCATGTGTAATTTTGATTTCTGCCGAACTCAGCAGGTTGTACAGGATGACGATGGAGACCACTTGCTGTTCCAACAATGTCGGTAAACAGCTCACTGAGGCCTCCAGAACCAAAAAAGGTTTTAAGCTAGGCGACAAGTTGTCATCTGATTATTTTCAACGAAGATTTAATACTTCAGAAGATCGTGTGAAACTCAAATGTCAACACCAGAGACACGGTCTCCAAAAACCCTTTCAACTGCGCCTAAGCGGACGATATTGAAGTGATTGGGCACACAGCGATCAGTGTGCTCGCATTGCAGCAGAAGCGGCTAAAACGGGTCTAGCGGTAAACCAGGACAAAGTGAAGTACATGCTGCCATCAAAGGACATCACGGACGAAGCTTCATAATGGGCAGCAGAAAAGTCAGTCAAGGACTTCGTCTACCTCGGCTCTGCAGTAAACTTACTTACTAACGGCTGTAAACAAGGAAAATAAAACCAGCACAGAGATCTTCTTTGGGCTCAGGGGGCAATTTGAGTAATAGAGCCATCTCTCGACACACCAAGCTGACTTTATATAAAACTCTGATCATCCCAGTCCTACCCTATGGAGCAGAGACATGAACGCTCTTGAAAGCGGGTGAAGAAGATCTTGGTTGTTTTAAAAGAAAAGTTCTGCATCTGATCTTCGGTCCTGTTTGCGTATTCTGGAGGAGAAGATTCAACTCATTCAATTCATCTAGTTAAGCGTCTTCGAATCCAACGCTTAGGATGGTTAGGCCGAGTAGAGCGGATCGACTCCACGGTTCCGGTTCAAACAGTCTTCGATTCCGAGATATTGAGACAGCGCAACAGAGAACGTTCTCGAACAAGATGGGGTGCACAAGTGGAGAAGGACCTCAACCACATTGGTGTGCGCAGCTCGCGAAAGATCGTGCTGGCTGTAGAGCCTTGTTGGTTGGGACCCAGGTCAGCTTCGGACAGTACCGACAAACAATGAAGGAGAAGTCCAGGCTTGAAATCAATGCCACAGTTAGGCGCAGATATCGCTGAGTTCAGTTAGTTTCAACGCCATGACTTCCCGTAACTGTCGCTAATCTCATAACGAGATGACAAAATCTTTCTACATCCTACTCATGCGGGAGACTGTGACATAACTGAGAATTGCCAGGTAGACGAACTCGCTAGAAAGACTTCAATCTCTGTTCTCGGATGGCGACCCAGGCTCCATGTCTATCGCTATTCTAGGGCGTCTATTGAAGCTAGACGCACTTGCTCAAGTCAAACGTAGATGGCCAACTGGTACAGGAGGTTTCATAACCAAAAAACTCTGGCCTATAATAGACCTTAAACGATCACTTAAACTGATCAAAATGAACACACCTAATCTTAGAACCTTCGTTGGCATCATAACAGGAAACTCCTCTCGCCTCTAGAAAAGGCAGATCCTGCAACGACTTCTGCGGGAGATGTAGAGACGACGACGACGAAGAAATCATTATACACTTCCTATTAAGCTGCAGGGCTGTCTCATCCCGTGTATACAGACATCTGTAGGCCTGAACTAAGCATTGTAAGATTCGGCCGTCTTCTTCGCGTGGTAGCACAACAGGCCTATGATCGCCTTAATGTTGCTGCTGTCGTCCCTTACAGTAGTCAGCCACTTCAACCTAAAGCAAGCAAGCCAAATTATTTTGCCCGGTCTTAGCCGACAACCGATATCGAAGTCTTTACTCATCCAGACTACTCGCCTAATTTAAAGTCATAAGCAACACAAAACAAAATACAAGCGCTTTATTTGAATTAAAAGCAGCAAATGGTTCACAATAGATTTCACTCCTAAAAACAGGACAAGGACTAGGTCACACCCTAGACCCAGTTCTTGCCTGCAGCGACAGTTCAGGAAGAAGGTTATTGTGGTGATGGCTGCGGTCCCACGTAGCCTGGATGTGGTGCGGGGTACTGCCCATATGGTGTCTTGTAGTTCCAGTCTAGCGGTCCATGTGGGTAGACATTGTTATTGTATGGCAATGGATACGCGGGATGATTGTATTTGTAGCCGCCCGGACTCGGCAACGGGGTGTAGGTATGGTATGGTCGATGTTGCTTATGTTTTTCACGAGACTCACTGCTGCTGCTGCTGCTGCTGCTACTGCTACTGTTGCTTTCAGCAGAAACTAGTGCGCAGCACAAGAGCAAAACTGACAACTGGAACAATGCCATCGCACACTAAAGGTGTCTCAAGCTGAAGTAAGAACGCTAGCAAGGCACTTGTTCCGTGTAGCCCCGAGATAACTGTTCGGGCTGATAAACGGTTGACCTATCTCGTTTTCACAGACTCTCTCTCTCCTAAATATTTCTATTATCGTTGTCTCGGTGACCTTGAATCACCAGTGATTCTGATAAGACACGGCTAGTGGATTACGCAGCAGTCGACGCGCATGAAAGTAAACAATTCCCGACTGATTCACGGAGAGAACTACCTGCCTGCTCTGGGAGGGTCCGACCTCGGTCACATTGCGCTTATCAACGCCCTGAACCGACTGAACTTTCTCTGGCCATGTGTACACATGCTATTCGCTTTTCATTCCTCACGCGACATCAAACTGGGACAAGGGCAAGCCGAGTGCGTCAGAATTCCATCAAAACAAGTCCGTCTCAGGGACTCGCGCCTTGGACTGCGATCCGCAGAGCCCGGCGAAGTCCTATAAAATGCCTTCCCGCTATGAGGTGAGCTTCAGTGTAGTCAAACGCACGGATTCAAATCAACATGAAATCAATAATCATTGTGATCATTCTAGCTTGCATCAGCAGCCTGGTCGTCGGTGGACCAGTTTTCGAGACATTGTTTGGCTTTGGCGGCAGCAGTGGACGCTACACTGATCAGCATCAGTACGGTCGACACGACAGCGGCTACCACCGTCAGCAAGCAGCAGTTCGCAAGCCCCCCAGTAGGACGTACAAAGACATGTGCAGGTTGATGAGTCATGACGCATTTATGAATCCCGGAGGTGGTGCAAGGTGTCCGTACTGAAGCCACCGACTGGCGCTTTGGTAGTGTGTGGGTAGATACTTGTGTATTGTTTTTCAGAATAAAGACTGAGCTTAGCTGTGAATCTGGGGGAGATTTATTTTTGTGCGGGTGGAGAACATATGTGAGGTGCTGTCCTTTTGGAATGTAATTGCCGCTACCCGACCCACTGTGGTGCACAGTTGTACTTATTTTGAAAACCCTTTTTGCCACGTAAAACATACGCTTAATTTTTTTATGGCCGTGATGGGCGTGGATTTCGAAGCGTTGACAAGCGTCTCATGCCATCACAGGCGACAGCAGTTAACCTCTGTCAATGAACTCCTACTCTCACTTCCACGTGATGAAATCCGGGAGCCGAACACCTTCGACCGAAGATGGGGTACACAATCGCATCTTTCATTGGCGGCTGCTAACGAGAGAGAGGAATAGTGGGTGAGTTTATACCAGGGCTAATCGCTCTTTATGGATGGCGGTGGAGGAGCTTATCATCAGATCAGCCAACGGCGACTTGGTGCAGCCCCTTTTAGAGCTACTCTTACATATCGAAGCTCAGATCTAAAAGGTTGCTCCCAAGGTCGTGTCGGGATTTTGGAATAGAGATGGCGGCGAGGGAACTCTATCATATAGAGTCAACAGCGACTCTCACCACGTAAAAACCAAATTGTTCAGAGACAACCAAACGCCTCAGATACTGCCGAATTTGCTGTTGACGATCGCAGCAAACGAGCAAATCCCCATGCTTTTCGGTTCTACACGTGGAATGGAGGTCCCTTAACAAGCCATAAGCAGCCGAAGAACTCGCAGAGGCACTTGACTGCGACAAAGCGGATATCACCGCCATCCAGGAAGTGCGATGAAATGGGCCCAGCAAGAAGAGGATGAAAAACTGCGACATCTACTACGGTGATTGCAGCAAAGAGAGGCGCTTATTTGCATGTGGATTTGTTGTTCGAGTCAGACTAAGGCAAAAAGTCTTAAGCTTTGTCTGCAAAAGCGAGCGCCTTATAACAATCCGCATCAAGGCTAAACTCGAGAACATCAGGCTGATTTGCTTCCAGGCCCGGACAGAGGACAAAGATGACAGCAGTGGGGGATGATTTCTACGATCTCCTAGAAAGAAAATACGATCGATGACCCAAGCTATGACACTAAAATCGGTCTAAGAGATTTCAACGCTAAGCTGGGTAAAGAAGACATATTGGCTAAAGTCATTTGAAAACACAGCCTGCATGACAACACGACTCACGCTGGTGGACTTTGTTCTGGGGCCGCAACTATCTTTGTTGCTGGCACGCGCTTTCTACACCTTGTAACCAAGGTAAGAACCAGGATATTGAGAGTAGAACGGAGCCGATATAGAACACCACGATTTGACGTAGGAAAGCTACAATCGCAATGGACTGCTAGGAAATTTGCCGATCGAGTTTCCCAGTGTATGACGATGACTGTGCAAACCATCGAAGAAGAATGGAGTCGTTGTCAAGGAACCTTCAACGAAGCCGCTATGCATGCCAAGCAGGAGGCCTACAAGGCAACGCTGCTTCTTATAACAAGAGAAGAGAAGAGATCCGGCTTTTCCGAAGGAAAAAGAATAAGATGAGCACGAGAAGCACGCGGTCGAGGAGATGGAGCGACCAGGACAGACGAGAACTCCGTCCCCCAGACTTAGATGAAGTCTGTCTGCGTAATCTCTAAGACAGCTAAAGATGGTCTGGTAGGACGCATGTACCAGCTTATCTGTAAGATATGGTCTGAGGAAATCATGCTCAGAATGCCATCATAGGCAGCTACAACTTCGGGGTGGTTAAGGACTTTATCTACCATGGCTTTCAAGTTGATAATATGAGCAACATCAGTAACCATATTGTAGTGGTCCGTGTCTTTTGATTGAATGCTGGCGTGTGGCTCTACTTTGCGCATAATCTGGCCGCAGAAGCCAGATAAGCGTACCCTTTTGTCAAGTTTCGGTACGTTTTTCGAAGAGCTACGATTGTGAGTTGTCCCCATCCACATTTTTGTCCCCACAAGCGGAGAGGATTATGCTGAGGCAACCGGGACAACTGGCCAGCACCTTCCCGAGAAGAATGATTCTAGTAGTTCTTGATCCATTCACAATAACAAAAACACAATAATTGATCTGCCGTTGAGTTTATTTCAGAAATAACAATAAATCCTTCAAATGCATTGCCAGAGGCTACTTATAGCAAATTTCATTTATACCACATGCCGGTGCCTCCGTAGATGGTGGCTTGGAATCGGGTTCAACAAGAGCCTTCACGTGCTCATCGGCACGGGTCTGCTTCAAGGGCTGCTGTTCTTGCTCGGGATTATGCGACTCAGCTGGATGAGGTGCCTCTGTTACGACGCTGGCTGTACCCTGATTGATTGTGACAGCAGAGTTTGATGTCGCTGATGCAGATGGACTTGATGCTTGTGCGGGTGTCGAATCTATTGTGGCAGGTTGCTGATTGATGACAGACGTTGCTGAAGAAGAAGATGATGACGATGGCAGTTGAGAGTAGCCAATCGGTGCGCTACTTGCTCCTGTTTTCCATGGGAAGCAAGGAAGAGGATAATGACAAATATTATACATTGAGGAGGGATTTGTTGCCTGGTCCGGTGTTCCATCTGCTGCGGGAGGTTGCTGATTGACGCTGGATGTTGCTAAAGGAGAGGAAGACGCGGATGGAGGCGCTGGGTATCCATTTGGAAGTGTTCCTGGTCTCACTAAGAAGGCAGGAAGAGGCTGATTAGCCATCAAATATGGTCTATACTCATTCATGTAGCCATGAGGAGGATAAAACATGTAGGTTGGCGGTACCGGTGGCTGGGAATGGGGAAAGTATGGCGGAGGGGAGTTCATTCGCAAGGGATTGTGTCCCGCTTCGTGGAGGCCCTCCCTTCCCACAAATCCATAGGGATGAGGATATGCTGGGTGATTGTCGTGATAACCGTGATGATCGTGTTTGTGGTGATTGCCGTGACTGTGGCGATTGTGGTGATGACGCTCTATTTTCTTTAGCCGATGCTTTTCTTTAGACTCGTCGCTGTCACTATCACTGTCACTGCCAGCGCACACGAGTGCAAGGCCCACGAATAATAAACAGAGAGGAAGCAATCTCATTATGTTTCAAGGAAATCTGAACGCGAACTGAAATGCAATTGCCTTCGATCTGGCGATTTAAGCTGTGTCAATGCAGTCGATAGGGTTCGGAACGATGCCTGAGATACCCCTTATCGTCGATAGTTTCGCCTTTCAGTAGACCTTTACTGAAAGGGGGAAGTTTCAAGCTACTCAACTCAATGCTTTTGCGTATTTTAGATGACTGTCTTGGAAGCTTATCAGTTTGAAACGAGAATCGACAACTGATTGAATGTGGGAGTGTTGCAAGATCAACGTGTAATCAGAGCGAGTGTATGTCAGTTGTTCTAAGTTCAATTTTACGATTTAAAAAATATTTTTTTTTCTGCCGGAAGTAGATGAAGATCGGAGGGCATAGGCCTGTGCATCCAAGGCAAAGTCGTTGATTGTTCTCAGCTTGGCGAGATGCCAGCAACGATCTCTGCAAATGTTGACATGCAGCCTACTAGCAACAATCGCTTGGAGGTAAGCCAAAGTAAACAGCGGCACCTTGACCTGGGCTTGATCTATGACCCGGTATTCCAGGTTCGGGTGAGGTAACTTCCCCACCGTGGAAAAAACAAACTTAGTTACAAAGCACAAAGAAGCCTTGGATATGGATGGTTTTATTGTTGATCACCCAAGCAAATTCAAAGAGGACAACAATCTTCGGATTTGCCCGTGGAATGCGGACCATGAACAGACCGCGTGCAGCCGAACAACTTGCGGAGGCCCTAGACCGCTATAAGGTGGACATCAGCGCATTCCAAGAAATGCAGTCTGACGGGCCGGGCAAAAGAAGGATGAAAAACTGTGACGTCTATTCGGTGAGCGAACATTCGGCTGCGGGCTTGTCATCAGCATCAGGTTTAGCCAAGAAGTCTCGAGCTGTAGGTGTATTAGCGAGAGTTTGGTCACGATTCGAATCAAGGATGAATCGACATCAGCAGACGGACGAGAAACATGACGCAACTAAGGACTGCTTCTGCGAGCTCCTCGACAAATCTTACGAGCATTGTCCTGGCTTTGATCTCAAAATCGTCCTCGGTGACCTTAACGCGAAACTGGGCAAGGAGGGCATCGTTGATAGCACAGACGGACGGCAAAGCCTACACGAAACCACCTCCGACAACGGACTTAGGCTCATAGACTTTGGAACGGGGTGTAACCTCATTGAAGCGAGCACAAGTTTCCCAGATCTCAGTATCCATAAGGGAACATGGCAACTCCAGATTAATCCACAGTCAATCAGATTGATCATATTGCAATCGACGCAAGATATTTCACCAGCGTTCTGAATGTTCGGACTTTCCGAGCCAACATAGATACGGACCACTTTCTAATGGCGGCTAAGCGAAACCAACCCTGCGATGTAAGGAAATTGCTGACTACAATCAGTTGTAGAAGACCAATGCCAATACTGTCAAGACGCCTTAAGACAAGTCGCAACTGTTTTGAGCGAAGCTATTGTAGGAAGGATGTTCGAAAAGTCTATCAACAGATAAGAAAAACGAGTGAAACTCGTAAGAACCGAACAGAAGCTCCACGGATAAAGATGGAAATCTAGTAGACGAATCACAGTCGGTGCTGAGAATATGGAAAGGCCACTTCTGCAGAGCAAAAAATACCGCTGGCAAGGAGAATAATCCATCCAATATAGGCGATGATGGATAAGCATTCCGCGCTCCCGACCTCAATGAACTTACGGCAACAATCGCCAAACTGAAGTGCAACAATGCTGCTGTTGCTGATGGACTGCATGCCGAACTCTTTAAAGCAGCTGGCGATCATTTGGAAAGTTACATACCCCAACTCATCTGTAAATTTTGGTCAGACGACGGATAGAATCTTACAATCGTTTGCCCGATCCTAAAGAAAAGATACCCTCTAAACTGTGCTAATTACGGAGGTATAAGTTTCCTGAACATAACAAATTACATCTTATCTGCCGTCATGTGTAAGCGGCTGGAACCATGCGTTCGCAGCCTGATTGGTCAATATCACTGCGAGTTCCACTATTTTAGCAAAATCCGCTATTGACAAAATATGTCCTGTACAGCAGACCCAGATGTTTCAAATAGATACTCACCACCTATTCATCGACTTTAAGGCAGCGTAGGAGAGTATATATAGAAACGAGCTATACAACGCACTGCCTAATTCTCGAGAGGATCGTGCGGAACTCTAATGTCAACACCAGAGGCACAATTATATTTTGATCAACAATTTTTTTTTTTTTTTTTGAGAGGAAAAACTTTGTTTGGTCCCACAGTGCACAGTGTGGCTCAATCAATCCAGCTTCACATTCAGACAATTCTGTTGATCAACAGCCAACTGATGGCGGCACTCACTATTCGTAGAGAAGACGTACCTTATCAGATGAACGAATACAAAAATCGACACCCTGTCGTTCGTAACTTTAGGCACTCGTGAGTCGCTCTTATCGAAAGCGTCGACAGAACTGGAGGTCATTGAGACGATAATCGAATTTCATTAGAAGAAGAAATTCTAGGAAAATGAGACAGGTCAGCGAGCTATCATTTCCACGAGCGCTCAGCTCAGAGGTTCCGTCCGAGAAGTACTTAGCTAGCGTTCTCATTCCGAAATCTAAGTTCTTCGTGGTAAGATGGGATTGCTACGCGTGTCTGTCATGATTTTGTGCTGGGCACTAGTTAGTGCCGATAGCAGCAGCAGCAGTAGCGACAGCAGTGAGTCGCACGAGAAACATAAGCATCGTCGACCATCTCACAACTACAACTTGCATCCGAATCCGAGCGGACCAGTGCACAGGTACAATCACCCAGCGTATCCATACCCTAGCCACAACACTGGGTACGGACCGCCAGGCTATGGATACTACCCACCACCGTATGGGCAGTACCCCGCACCACATCCTGGTTATCACCAACCGCCTGGCTATCCTGGCTATGGGCAACCACCTCAAGGCTACCCACAACATCCTCCATCCCCATGGTATCCACCAGCCGGCAATACTCCAATGGGCTACTACCCACCGCAGGCACCGTCCTCATCATCGTCTTCTTCATCAACGACCCTCATCAATCAGCCCCCTGCCGTTATAATTCCGACACCAGTGCAGCCATCAAACCCCTCTTCATCGTCGACATCAAATGCTTCAGCCAATATTAACCAAGGTCCAGGCAACGTCCCGACGGAGGCACCCCACCTGAATGGCTGGCCTTATGGCAATCCTGGCCATTACCCGCTGAGAGAAAAGAGTCCTGGCGAGTACATATACACCCTCAGTGATCCCAATCCGAAGTCGCCATCGTGCGGTGATAACCAAGTGTGCGGTTGATAACTTTTGACGGTACTATTTTAATACCACAAGGTGGTTCAGAAATAAAGTCAATGAAACGATAAATGGTTTCTGGTTTCTTGGCAAGCCTCAGTGGAATTTGTGTGTTTTATTTAATTTACTAGCATCTTAGTTGTCCCAATTAGTTCCTCCTTGCTTGTGGGCGATACAATTGGTTTTGTGATCTTTTGCTTTATTTGGGGACACACTTTTTAAAAAGTGTATCGGAACTGAGAAAAGGATGAGCTAGGAGTACAGCATCTAAGCCATTGTCTTCGGACAAGGTAGTAGAAGGTTCACGCACGTTCAAGTGTCGAGTCTAAATGCACTGTCATCACTTCGCTAGCTTATCATTGCCACTCCACAATCATTGTATATTCCGAGCTTGGCGTGGTGGTCATGCATCTGTTCAAGTTGTGCCTACGCGCCCATTCCTCCATTCACCGTCCGACAGAGGGTAGGCAAAACAAAGGATAACGAAGAGTGTGAAGCTTTCCAGCTATACAGTATGCACCTGATTCCTTCGGGGACATTGGTTCTTTTTTCAATTTTTTGTGTGAAGTTTTGGCGACCCCCCACACATGAGTAGCGCTGTGGTTTCCGCCAAATGTCCACCATCGGGTTCTTCTTATTCTTCTTTAGTTGGCGCTACTGACCGGGGCGGACCTAGGCCTCAGCCACACGCCTCTCCGTCTTGTCCGGTCTTAAGCTAGTTGCTTCCAGCCATGCACGTTCAACATACGTCGCCTTAAAGTCGATGAATAGGTGGTGAGTATCGACTTGAAACCTCTGGGTCTGCCCTAATATGAATATTTGGTCAATAGCGGACTTTGCTGCAATAGTGGAACTCGCAGTGATATTGACCAATCTGGCTGCGATGCTGAGATTCCATCCGTCCATACATTCATTCATCTGACCGGTGAAGCCGGTGTTCTTCCCTGTTTTCCGTAGTTGTCACCGTAGTAAATATCACAGTTGTTTATCATTCTTTTGCCATCCTCGTTCCACCGCATTTTTTAATTTGCGTCGATGTCGGCCTTATAGCGGTCTAGGAACTCCGCAAGTTGTTCGGCTGCACGCAGTCTGTTCATGTTATGAACATTCCACGTGCAGATTCGAAAATCGTTGTCCTTATGTCGTCTGCGAGGGTAGTCAGCAGTAAGATTATCCACATCCAAGGCTTGTTGTTACTCCCACGAGTAAAAACCGGTGGACCGGGGCGTAGATTGAGCCCAAGCCAAAGGGCCGCTGTATACATTTTTTCACTTCCAAGCGGTTGCTGCAGAGGCTATCCAGAAGGCACCACTAGGAGGTCAACTTGACCTGCGCATATACAGGGATATCTGCTCGCATATCGCCAAGTTGAGAGTAATCAATAACTTTGCGCTGTATGCGCAGGCCCATGCCATGAAATAAAAGTAATGAAGTTGTTGCCCAATGTAGTGTTTCACAGTTTCCATTGATTTTATTCTCTTGGCCGCCGTGTGCTGACAGAGCGATGTCCCACTGGCGGAACTCTTAAGCACACTCCATGCCTATGACAGGGAGTTTGTAATATTTTCCTATTTAACGCAGTTGGAGCTACGATTACCTACCACGCTTAAGAGTAGATTTTTCCTTACCAATCTCAATTAACCCTTCTGTCCTTAAGAAGGCTTATTAAACTAAAGCAATAAAAATATAAGCACTGACAAGGTCAGAAAATTTGTCAAAGAGGGGAATTTAAAAATGGAAATGAGTCTGGCCAGACTTACTTATTGACAGAAGGGCTTAGATACCCTGTGTTTGCTTTCCACTGGCAGCTTTTCAAACGTTTCTCCAGTATGGACACAATCCTAACGACGGCGAATCCCAACAGATGTCGCTAGACTCTTTGCGTTTAAGTTATGTTTTCCCAACGACAAGAAAGCTCCCGCAAAAGCTGCGGGAGTACTAAACCCAAAAAAGTTCTGAGTGGCTAGTTCCCCAGTCTGCGAAGCAGGTAAGTATCTCAAGAGTCCATTAATTACGACGTCCGAAATCAGTTCAGTTCGAGATAACAAACTAGAAGCGTTGCACCGTTCGCCGTGTCTATTTGGCAAAAGAAAAAAACAAACAAAATCATACATATATAAAAAACAGACATCATCTGGGCCCCATCTGCCACTGGCTGTCATTTAATCCGGAAGTGACCATTCGACCACCGATTTTTCAATTTTAAATCGACAATTGTCTCTGTCGCCACCAGTCGAGTTCAGTCATTGAGTGCCGTGCGTTGGTTCAGTTTCAATTCACCGGACTCTAGTAGGTTTCGTCGATTCGTGTTGTTGTTTTTTATCGCTCTCTCTCTATTCGCATCCACTACCTCTAGTGCGTCTAGCTCTCTAAATCTAGTGCTAAACGATACGATAATTCGTGTGTGATTCGTGATACAGAAGAAAATTTTGTAAAATTTTTGCGAAAAAAAAATATATACAAATTCTCACGGAAAAGGATATAATACCGCCCTCTATCGCTTCCCGTTTTGGCTTTTTTTCATTCTCTCAGCTTCCCCATTGGAAAACTGTGCGTGGAAAGTAGAGTGCGAGGAGAAGAAGCAAACCAAAGGAAAGAGTGAAGAGAAAAAAACATGGCGGATGTACTAGAAAGCTCATCTATGGAGGCTGCAAAGATTTCTCCTGTCGCTGCAACAACAACGTTGGCATCTCCTCAACCGTGTGAAGCATCGCAACCACAGCAACAACAAACACCACAGGAGCAGCTACTGTCGCCACACCAGCAGCCTCAACAACAACAACAGCAGCAGGATAAGCAGCAGGAGCAGCAGCAACAAAAAGGTAATTGAAAGAGAGTGCGAGTGTGACAGGCATTTCAGTTCATTCAAAAATCGATACTTCCTCTGTCGACCGTTAGACAACGGAAAGAAATTCCATATCCGGTGGTGGTTGTGATGATTTCTGGAAAACTTCAATGCACCCCCAGCTGGCTTGTAAAATTTCCGAATTCGATGGACAAAGTGTGTCAGTGTAACAAGCGACTGTCAAAATTAAAGGTGACACTGCAAATACATACATAGCTTATTTCTACATCTTTACTAGGCGTACGTTGCTACTTGTTAATTGCAAGTTAAATACAAATACAACAACACCGAAGTGAAGTGGATTTATGACGCTTACAACTCTTTAATTAGTACGAAGTTCATGGTGAACGCGATGAGTTACCGATGCTATTTTTGGTTCGTGTGCCTTTGACGGTTTATTGATGGGTGTCTGGGGTGTATGAGGTGCAACAATCTCGAATGGAAACACGAGACATTATGTCTTCATCGGTTGGCTGGGCGACAGTTCGTTTGACTGAGTAACGGATTAGTTATGTCACCACTTTATTGTGCAGCTAATCGGAAATGATGTCAGTCTTAATGGCTAAAGTCAACAGAGTGGTGAACTGAGTTGGGATATCGATACTATCACAGTGATGACGCTGGGGCAAGGCCGCTTCCCATTTGGACCACTGTCTTATGTTCTTCTACTGTCTGTCTCAATTTCCCATAATACATGGCGGTCATCTCTATCATCTCCTCTCTCAAAATGACTGAATCTTCAGTCATTCAAAAATCAACACATTTTTATCCTCTAGAAGTACATTTCGCACAAGAATCACTCAAAACCGATGGTTACAAGACAATAAGGGACTTTGTGGTTGGTTAGTTATTGCGAGGTGGTAACTTAATAGTGGGTTTAATGTCGACTATAAACAGCTAAACGCTAATTTAGAGTTTACGCGATGAAATGATACTAAAGTCGACTTTAACTGGCAATAATTTTTCGCTATTGAATTTTATCTCTTTTGGGCAGAACGTTTAGTTGTTATGTTTACTTCATTTTTGTTTCAAAATTTCGTAAATTTAAAAACGAAAAATGTGTCGAAACCATGATTTGAGGCAGGCATTGAGCCATTGAATTTTATTTCTGTTCACAGCAATGAAGCCAGCAAATTGGTGTAGATCTCAGTGCTACTTGCAGTAACATATTCACACTTAGTCTTGTGACAATATGGGATTTTCGCAAAACCCTAGACAACTCTGGGTACACAGTGACATGAGTATATCCGGGCCAAAGCAAAAAATGGGCTGTACAACACTGGTCCAACTAGAAAAGTTTTTTTTATGGTCGAAGATTTATTGGTACCAACATTTTTCAATTCTCCGAGTCCTATAACCGACAGAGTTTACGTCTATCTTTAGTGGACGTTGCGGTCGTTCACCGAAGTCGTAGTTGGTTTAGTCTCGTATGGCTCTTGTTTCTTGCTCGTTTTTTTATTTTTGTTAAATTCTTAAAGTTTGATCCCATGAATGAGTCATGTTCCTAAGGAAGCTGGATATCAGTTGAATCACTCCTCAGTTCTCATCTAATCATTCCGCGGCACGGTTTGGACTACACATTATGGGTGAACCTGACTTGCTATCGCCCTTCAGAGTCGTCGAGACAAAATATGCTATCAATCAGAACTCAAGTCATTATATGAGTACATATGTAAAGGGTTTTCCAATTAGGACTTGACAACTTTTGGTCCATCGGCATCAATTCTTGAGTCAGCTTGATCTTTAATGGGTGCAGACCAAGATCCCCAACCCGTCGTTTCTCTGACACGGCAACCTCGCTCAAGGAATATGTAGACTCAAACTTGTGCATTAAACTTGTTACTGCCTGTGTAACAGGGCTAGAATTACAACAGAAAATTGGAGCTAACGCCCTTAAAGTTGCACTCACGGACTCCGAAATTCGATAGACACTTTTTATAATTTACAAACGTTGCTCGTTCTTATACTTTACAATGATGAACATGTGCATGCGAAATTGGAGGCAGCTGGCTAAGGATCGTGCCAGCTGGAGAGGATTGTTGAGCGAGGCCCAGGTTCACCCCGGACTGTAGCGCCACACGAAGAAGAAGAAGATGATGAACATGTGGGTGAAATTTCCTCAATAAATTTACTGTGACACTTTGATGATTCGTGAAGGAGTGCGTTCACAAATTAAATTCAAAGTTGTCAAGTCCCCATTCGAAAACCCTGTGTTAGAATGTTAACCGCCCTGCTAGCTGAAACCGAGACCGAAGAATGAAAAGACGTTTATTTGAGCACTCAATCATCACCCTGCGACCATTGGAAGGCTGGACTTTTGACGTGTGGTTTCTAAGTATGGTCCCCTTTCGGTTGACTCTAAAAACACTCACAGATCCGAGGGCAGTCTGCTCTACAACCAACTCTAACAAGCCTTTTTAAAAAGTGGCAAATATGGTTCACGCTAGCACTGCTTAGTTCCATCAGACTTAGAACTCTCAAAGACAGGCTTTTTTAGTAGCCTGTGGGAAATATTGGGCTAGGAAGGGCATTTCGTGAAGTGCAGCTGAAAATCGAGTCTCTAAATTGTACAGACTTAAGCCGAAAGCACACTTAAGGGTAAACTGATGGGAATTCCTGGCGAGACGGCGGTATTACGGCTGAACTTATGGAGAGCAGGAATTCAGTTAGCTAGCTCACTTGAGTATCGATTAAACACGGACAAAGAAGAAACGGTAAGTCGATGCTCGAGCGGGTCTAGTGAACCCGCTATATTGTTGTCTTGAATCGATTCCTTTTGGATTCTATCTAACAGGTGAAGTAAGTCTTGTACTCAAATCAGACTGGGTGAAATATTTCTTTCATCGATTAAGGAAACCGAAGCATATCGCAGCACTTATGGCGACCTCAAATATGTGATGGTTCCAACTAAGTGTTGGTTTTGCTGCACATACCAAGGATGGAAAGTTTTTCCGGTTTCATCGATACAAGTGCCACGCATGGACAATGGCTGATTATCAGGCATTCGGTTTAGTGACAGCAGACAGCATTAAGTTTTGAAATTCCGCTCTCCTTTCTTACCCCATTCTGTCAAGATCGGAATTCAATGAGCTCAAACTCGTTGCCGTTCCAAAGCTACGTTCAAATGGCAGGGTCGTGAGTCTTGAAAATCTGAGTGAATTGGATTTAAAGTAGCAGACAGGAGGTGATTTTTAAAAATGAGAAAGAGATTCGGAGGCAGAACACAGCCTTGAGGGACACCAGCATTCATTTTGTGGATTTGAGACTTGAACGCTTCGAACTTGAATTGAACGGTTGGAATGGTATCTTCCAATCCACACAAGAAGACCGGCACGCATTTTCGACAAAAGAATTTGGTGCCAAACTCTGTCAAATGCCTTTGAAATATCAAGCGCAACTATCTTTGTTTCGTCTGTATTGTGCAAAGAATGGTTTCACTATTCGGTGAGACAAGCTATCAAACCATCAATGGACCTATTGCTGGGAACACCGTACTACCAGTAATTTAGAAACTCCCGTGATTCAAGAAATGCTGTTTTCTACCAACTCGGAAAGAGACCTGAAGGGTAGGATAGATTAAAAAGCTTTCGCAGTGGTTTTGCCAGCGAAGAAGAACACCTCTTCAGGAGTATTGGAGGAACACCATTCGGGCCAGCGGATTAGCGCATTTCCAGATCTTTAAGTTTACTTACAACTGTACGAGTGCGGAAGTGAATTTGTTCCATGGTCGAACCAATGCTCTCGAGTACAAGTGGAGACAAATCAGAATCTGGCAGTGTTGCCCTGGCTGCAAAATGCGCCGAAGGCAGATTGGCTTTGTCTAAACAGCTGACAGATGGAATGTCATTGCAAATGATCGGCGGAATTGAAGACGACGCGGAATTCTTTATTTGTTTCACAAATGACCCTCGGAACATTGTTGCACGTTTTGCCTCAACTTTCGTTCATAGGAGAAATCCGACGTGTGGGATTATTGCAATGCACAGTTCTTTCTTATTTCGGTTTTCCTCAATTGAGTTGACTTTCTATGATCGGAAATTAGGTTTGATAAGTCTGAGCATTGTCCGTACCTCTAGAGGATACAGCAGTATCAGGAGGTGGACTTCGATACCTTAGATAGGGACTGCCTACCATAAGGTCTCAGGTCTCTCTATACTCTGCACGGTCTATGGTCAAGATGTACCTTTTATAAGAATTTGAAATGGCTACTGAATGTAGACCATGTTGGTTCGGATAGCAACGCTATTTACGCTTTTTATTTGGAAGCGAATAAATAAACCTGTGCCAACTCAAAGACCTGACATGTCCCCTGCTGATTAATGCCCCAAAAACATCGCTTTCAATCTCTCAAAGGCGTCAGAAACTGGCTTTATGAGTGGCTGGCTACAAATGACGAAAAGTACTTATGCCGCGAAATATGTACATAAACTGCAAGAAGGTGTTGAATGCTTGAATTCTATATGATTTTGTTTACACGTGTAGTACATTTACACACCTATTCACATTCATAGTCTGTTCGAAATCAGAATCCACTTAGCTTTGCTTGAAATTTCACTATTTTGTATTCCGATGAGCAGACGTTTGATAAAAACCTTCAACGCCCTATCTCCGACTTCATCGCAGTCTGAATGTATCCTCATTTTGCATTCGTTTTCAATTTTAGTTCGCATTAAATCCCCTCGACTGACTATAAAATCTTGAAAACATCGTGTGCTGATGTGTCAATGTCATTGCTGGTCAATACGACAACACGTTAAACTTGTTTGTAACGCCTTTCCCTTAGATCATACTTTCGCTTGTTGAATCTGCATTTCTCAAATTTTGCAAAACAAGACGTCAAGTTCTTCCCAAAAGGTGCCATCGACTGTGTTTACGACTTTCGATAGGAATCTTAACTGGCTGAACTGGTTCGCTGAGTGCATCATTTCACACTCGTTGACTAAATTGACAAGTATTGTCACTCAAACACAACAAAAAGGGGAGAGAACTGAGATTGTAGGCTGATCGAGCTGGCCTAATTGTGGCAAAGGGTAAAAGCACATGCTCTCGTCAAGGATGACATTTCGTCACTTGTCCATAATCTGCCATAGTCTCCGAGTGTAATGACGTGGAAAATATTTAAAATACAATGCATGCTTCTTGGGGTGTGTGTACGCCCCAGACGACGTAAAGAGAATATTAACACGTTTTCTATTGCAACCCGTAAGTGACTTAATTGTTAGAAGTTGTCAAACGTTGGACGTGGGTGGGGAATGATCGGCTGATCTTTGCGGCCTCAGATGGGGCTATTGCGATTCTTCCCATTTAAAGTTCTCGCAGGAAGCCTGAGTTCATGATGAAACTTAGTTTGTTTTGAGTGAACTGGCAGCAAATTTTATCCAAATGAAGACTCTGTTCGTGTTCGGCAGCTGGTGTAACAGTTGAAAGCAGTCCCATACTAGTGAATGGGTGGCTTCGTAGCTTTTTAGGACTATAATGGCAGCTTTGTGTCATAGCGAATGACTCTGTTCTGTGGTATATATGGGTGCTGGTGTCGATTTCGTATGATCCAGTACCAACGCCTTTATCTGTTTTGGGGTCATTTGTGTGCCAGATGAGGGACTCGCGTAGGAAGGTGGGTCTATTTTGCTACCAGTTGTGTCGTGAGATTTTGGCTGATGTTGTATCTGGGAAGACAGTTGTCAACGACATATATTTTCATGGCTTAGTGCCTGTTAAGTCCGGTAAGAATGTCAGTCTGTATTGACCTGTGATTAGAATAATCTTCTGTTGTAATCTGTCATCTTCTCAGACGGCTTACCATCAGAGCTCTTCAAAGCTGGTGGCAATGTTATGGCAGGGAGCATGCATCATGCACTTCATATTTGGGAGGACGAAAGCATGCCCGACAACTAGAATATCAGTTCCATATGCCCCATCCTCAGTGGTGTCCCGTGGCATTGTGGGTATGTGCGTCGACCCCAACCTCGACGTCGTAGGTTCGATTCCTGCTCTGTGCGACGAAACGACAAGAACGACCCCACCTCTTTCGAGTCACTGACAATGCTCAAAGAGTAGAAAAACCTTCTCAGACAAAGCCGTTCGGATTCGGCATTAAAAAAACTGCAGGTCTCTTCCACTCGTGAGAGAACAATAGCACGCACAACAGGAGTGGTTGTTGAGAAGCTAGGTCCTGGCCCCCTATGGGTTGTAGCATCTTCAAAAAAGTTATTTTACCTTTTTCAACAACTACAGAGAGAGACTACTCCCTGCTCAACGATGCCTAAAATATCCTATCCAGCGTACTGCGTGAACGTCTAAAGCCGTTTTGCCCAGCACTAATCGGCAAGTACCGACTATAGACCAAATCTTCTTATTAAGGCAAATCCTGGAGGAAACCAACGATTTTCAAATCGATAATTTGCCTACTTCGGGGAAAATGTAAACTCCACAAACAACATCATAGTGGAAATCCGACTTAGAACCATTCTTGGTAACCGATGTTACTTAGGTCTGTTGAATCAACGAGGGTCAAATTTGGTGGAGAAGACACAACAGCGAACTCCACGAGCTGTACCAGGTCGTTTATAGAGTCCGGAACACCTTTTAACACTTTCATCAATGTCCAATTTTCCCATGGCTGAAAATCATATTTAAAGGCTGAGTAGCTTTGTGCCAAAACTCTACCCAATGGAAGCAAATTAAAATAGTCTTCATACCCAAAGCGGGAAAAAAGTCTCCTATGAGTACCCTTAAGATCTTAGACCTATCAGCTTATCATACTTTCTCGTTAAGGCAATAGAAATGTTCATTGACTTTCACTCTTTCAATTAATCTTTCACTATATCAATGTAGAAAAGGTTCTTCACACATAAGTACAAAGTATTGAGAAATCACTTCATTACAAAGAATATACCATGGTTGCTTTTCTGCTTTAACACAATATCTCCACTCATGCAATGGCACACGCTCTGACAGAGCTAAACGTAGAGTGATTAATGCTAACTAAGGAAACGCTTCCACAAAACGTTTTACCAGAAGATGTACACCGCAAGGAGGAGTACTATCCCCCCTTTCTTTTAACCTATGATTGTCTATGTGGATGATGTCGCCATAGCCTTCTCGGGAAAAAATATTCTCAAGTACTGAAAGTTTCAATGTAAAATGGTCTTCGAGTAGGTTTGGAATGCCATTGAAATTGCCAGCACACAGACTATTGTTGGTGCATGGTGATACACAATGTCGTTAATTTGAGCCCAGCCGAAAATGGTGACTGGATCAGATAAGAGCAAATTACTTTTTACTAGGATTCCCACCTGGGACCCCTATAACCAAAGGCAAGTACTCAACCAACTGCACTATGCAGCCGTCTCACTCTACTCAACAACTGGGATCAAACTTTTCCACAGTTTCCACAGAATTGAATGCACACTGAAGTCATAATGGGAACTGACCTCGAGTTTCAATGTACTTTTTCAATATTGCCCGAAGAGTGTAAAATACTGAATGATGATTTGAAACCGTAGTGAATATGTTGGCGCCTGAACGTCGTTGATAACATTAGCAGCTGTTATTTGTCCTAGCAGTTCGGGATGGAACAGGGCATTAACCAACAAGCCTCTCCATCAAGCACTATCTTGCGCCACCTTCCTACAGCTGCGCTCACCAAATTGGTTGAGATCCTTCTCCACTTGTGTGCGCCATTTTGTTGGAGGACGTCCTCTAATGCGTTGTCCCGGAGGTGTGCTATCCATCCGCTCTACATGACCGTTAAGACGCTCTGTCCGAGAAGTTGGTGATGTGCATCCTTTGAGGACCGCATGTACCTTGCTTTGGCCTGGTTTACCGCTTGACCCATTTTAGCTGCTTCCACTTCAATGACAGCTATCGCCTCATTGGCGATTTGCTGTGTTCGTCTTTTGTCAGCAATAGAAAGTGCGATCTGCAGTACTTGCCTACATACGAAACAAATATGGCCAAAAGGGGGATTTAAAGGAACCAGGGCCATAATCAATTTATACAGAATAAACCTGAATAGCCTAGTAAGAGTTCTTCGAGGACACTGTGCAATGGGTAGTCATGCCGTAAGACTGCCGCTGATGCATGGACGAAGAGAAATTCCCTTTACACCTACAACTATCTGCAACTGCCCTGCATTGGCCGACATAAGGAAACGACGACTGAATGAATACAACTCTAATTAATAAGCGCACTTATCCGAAAACGAAAACGAATAAATATGGACGTTAGTCTTATAAACTTAATGGTTTCAGGAGTAACGGGCGGTTACTGACTCGGTTCAGCAGTCACTGTCAACGTTGACGAAGAAAGCAAAATTACCTAGCTTAACCTAACCTAACATCACACCGAAAAGGAGCTGGAATTACCCAACGGGTTAAATGCCAAAACTCTTATAGTCTCTTCTGTTCTTTGTTTTTCCGCTACAGTGCGGCTGACGAGTAAACCTTGACTTCAACCTGGGATTGCAGCAGACAGAGTCGTCTGCTCTGAGTTTTCATCACGTGAAGTCCTTGAAAGAGGGCGCCTGGTCCTGAACGAAATGCATTATCACGTTTCTTTCATAATTTTGTCAACTCAAGAATTCAGTTCAGACGGTGAAGTCCACAAGCAAAAGGTGTGGCGCTAACACATCCTCATGCAGTGATCCTTAATTCAAAGCCTACAATTGTTCCAAAGTAAGGTTGTATGATGTGGTCCCTGCCCTTTTTTGTTTTTGTCATCATCATTCGTTCGCACATCTGATATCTCTTACATATTGTGTATGCTTGCTTCCATGACCACATGAACACAATGAGTTTCTGTGTTACGCCTTAGGCTGGTTTGTTTCCAGAAAAAAAATCTTCGTTCACACGTGGCATGTCCCAGGATGCGTGTCTCCTCTGAATAAAGGTCATCCTTTGTGAACAAACGAAATATTTTGAGATTAATTTCAGCAGAAAAAGGAAACCCACTGGTGGTTGCGTAACCAACAAACAATCACATTCCGACTGAATGGGCAACTCTCCAAGACTTCATGCCCATCTGACTGACTGTCGCCAAAGCGACCTGACACTTCATAGTCAGGAATGGGATCTCAATCGGAGGCATTCTTGAGTGTCCTAGTTTGTCTAGCATTACATCAGATGGGCAGTGTGCATAGCTTTCAATTCCTATTGGAAATCAGTTAAAAGGGACATTGGTGCCGTCAATATCTTCACTCCACTTCAGACTTTGAGAAACTGGGGAGCTTTTTTCAGCCAGCATCTGTTTGAAAGATTTTTGCGAATTCTTAGAAAATGTGGATATTTAATTAGAGAACTACACACAGAGTGCACTCAGTCAGGATGAGAGGCTTACAGAGACAGAAACGGCAGTTGGTTGAGTGTCTGTCCTTGGGTACAGGGGTCTCAGGTTCGAATCCCAGTTAAAGCAAGGGTAAATATTCTTTTGTTTGATTTTCATATCTGATACAGTCACCATTTGTTGTTGGGATCAAATTAACGGCACGGGGTATCACAATGGGATAACAATGGACAGAGTGTGCTGGAAATTTCGCTCAGCAGCCCAATAACCTTACCTAACTAATCCCTGTTGCCGAACTTTTGTTGTCAAGGACCGTGGAAGAAGTTACATCACCGCTTTTCACGACGAAGACACTTCCAAGAAAAGATGCATAAACGGGCAATGAACATCAGTGAAGGAATCACTGGTATTTACCACCGCTTTAGACAATCAATTATCTCTAATCTGCCTTCCAGTTCAGAGAGGTGAAATACTGTTTTCTCTGTCATCAATATATCTGGCTTGACGTTCGTGTTGTCGTATTGATTCCTGCACGCTTTCGCCTTCGAGTCTTTTGAAAAGTAGTCCCCCTCCCCAACATCAACTTAATTCCTCCTCTAAAATCGTATTAGTAAGCTATATATAGATTGACAATGGCAAACTTTGCTTAGTGATGCCTGATGACAGCAAGTGTTTACATTTTGAGGACGCACAATCTAGCCTTGTCGAGGTTATTGACTGTATTTAATCGAAATTCAAGTTCAATGTCCGATTTCATCAACTCATCACCTGACTCCTTCACTCTTCACCCTCGCACTGAGCAAACTGTGTCAGATGCCCATCGCATGCTGCTGGGTCTCTCTCCCTCTCCGGAGTGGAATTACAAATTTAATTAACGCACAACTATGTCATGCTGGCGACTAATTTCGAGAAGATTTCTTCATTTTCCCATAAATCCACGGCCATCACAGCAACCTTGCCAGAAGACAACGACAACACAGTTCTCTTCTCATTACAAGACCCCCCCGCGTGCGATGATACACGAAGTGAATCACGCGAATAGAAGCTTTCGTTTTAAAAATAGCCCCGCGAAAGTGTCAGCCGCTCATTCACTTTCGGCAATTGAATTGAAAATATCACGACTCGGCCAAATTTCGCCCGCAGAACTGGCACTCTGCGCGATGCACACCGACTGCGACTGTGTGTAAATCGTGTGAGTTTTGCGTTTGCACGAAATATTTCCCTCTCACGCAACGGCAGAACGTCTCTATTTGACCCTTAGACTGTGCAGATCTGCGCCGGGGATTGGGTGACAACAGCCTATGACATCAGACTTTTGGCGGTACTGGGGGATGTTAATTGTATCGCGCTTCACGCAGTTGAAGGCTGCGGTTTGACGGTGTCGCAGGGGGAGGTAGGGCGCGACTGCGATATCATGTTGCTTGTACACAGAATGATGGACGGAGCTGATCAGTGTCGCATTGGGAACGCTGTGCGTTCGTTTTTGGGTCAATTGACTGGCTGCCGTCTACATCTGGTCTCCGTCTGTGCTTGTCTTGACAAGCTGATGACACCTTTGATTGCGGTGTGCACACGAGTGTGCGGCAAATTGTCGGCTATTTGCCGTTTGAACTGTGGTGTACGGTGTAATGTGAAGCGACAAGTCTACGCGACGAGATAAGAGGCTGAGATTTGCATAGATGAATATCTAATGAGGCCCGAGCACCAGCCGACGCAGTTTCAATTAAACGACGGTTCGAGGTACTTCGTCTTGACTGGTGGCCAGCCAGAAGCGCCAGGATGACTGCATGTGACATCTTCGCACGATGGAGCGTCGATGATGATAACAGGCAGGCGACAGGACCTGCATCGGATGCACGAAGCGGAGTTTTCCATTTTTTTTAAATCTCTCTTCTCATAGTTTCCACAAATTCCCCAGCGCTCGAGTGTTTTTATCTTGAAATTGTCTGCTCTCAGGTGGTTTTACTTTTTTCACTTGTAAGGCGAATGAATAGAGGCTGGAGGTGGAGATGCGGTGCTCTCCATTCACTTGCGGTGCTTAGTGCCTAGTATTAATTTTAACTTGGGGGAGATGGCATTGTTTTTGCGTCTCCTTTTGTGCGCCCCGAGGGAGTATGGATGCACGTCGGAAAACAACCGCAACTTATGTGAACAGCCCTTGAAAGCGGATGTGTGGAAGAAAGGCTTTTTGAGAATCTGCGGAAATCGATACTTTGGTTACGGCGCGTTGTAACTGTGACTAGCTGAACCACCTGATTGGGACGAGGATGTCTGGCAAATTTTACCGGTAATCGATTGATTGAAAAGAAAAAACGGATGTGTCGTGTTTCATCTGCTTTAAGACCAAAATTTCCGAAGCTTAGGTTGAATAAGTGGGGAACGTACGACTCATTGTGATATCTTGATGTGAATATTATTCCCAAACTATTGCTCCAGCTCTCAAATTACTTCCTACACACTGTGAAAACCCATGGAGGCTCGGATACTGCCCTTAATGGAAGACGATTCCAAGCTATATTGCTTCAGCGATGAATTTCCCTTTATACCGAAGATTCGGTCGTCCTCTCCTTGTCGAACAAGGAGGCTCCGATTCGAAAACCCCCTCAGATAGAGCGTTGGTGTCCATGCGCTCGATGTGGTCGAGCCAGTGTAGTCGACGGATTTTTTCCATTCTGACTACATCCACACCCTGGTGCGGATAGTAGAGCTCGCGGTTACATCCCCCTCCAATCGCCTTCCTCGCAGACGAAACCATATATCTGTCGGAGAATTTTTGTTTCGAAGGCATCAAGAATCAGTTCTGCAGTTGTGCTCATCGACCAGCTTTCGGCTCCAAATAGCAAGATTGACGAAAAATAAGAGCTCTCTAAGCCATGATGCTGATCCTTATATTTTTAAAACCTGGTTGGACACCACATTTAACAGAGAGACACCCTAGGCCAGCTTAGGTTACGTTGGAGTGGGTGACTACTTGCTGAAAGCAGCCACACTTAGGCTAGGATGAGCCCCTTCTGTTACCACACGAATCTAGACGATTCCATTCGCCACACCATTGCAATGAAGGTATAAAGGTGTTTCTTCTTCATTCTCGTCTCTGCATCTTCTGCTAAATTCATTGTTGGCAGGACCTAATCTAGAGGCGTGAGGTCGAATACCACAGAGCCCGGTTACAACGGCAATGCAGCAGTTCTACAAAAATTGTAATGTCTGTGCTTCTAGAGGAATTCAATAGAATCTTTGAATCAGTAAATATCCCAGAAAGTTTAAACAATACAATTATAAATATACCCACTGCACAAAAAGGGTGACTATGACGACCCTATGAACTACAGAGGAATATCATTCCTGAATACCTCTGCCAAGTTGTTTGCTGCTCTTATATACAACAGGCTCACCTGCTGGGTTGAACAAAAAAAACTTTTGCTGGAGCTTCAGGCAGGGTTTAGCAAGCATTACTCGACAGTCGATCAAGTATTTGCACTACTTAATATCGCAGAGATATATAAACAGAGACATAAGAAACTATATGCCTTTTTCGTAGACTTTCGAGCGGCCTTCGATTCCACAGCACGCGAGGCTCTGTTTTACAAATTATACAATATTGGCTTCTCAACGAACATAATTAACATCTTAAGAGCATTGTATGCAAATAATGTGGCGTATGTATGGGATGAGGAAGCCATCCATTCTACAGTGCATGGTCATTTTGCAAGGACGGACGAGTTTTACAGGGATGCCAAATCTAGACAAGACTTTGTAGAGCTCGTCTCTATAATTTCTGTCATACGCGGCCTTAAAGTCTGTAAAAAGGTGGTGGGTATCGACTTGAAACTCCTGGGTCTTTTGTAAGTAGATCTTTTCATGTGCGTCGACCTCAACCTCGACGTCGTAGATTCCATCCTGGTCTAAACGACAAAAATATTTCACGGCCTCAAACAAATTTTCACCTCTTTTGGGTCACAGACAAGGAGTATTCCTGTCTAGACAAAGCTAAAATTGTAGGTCCCTTCCACTCGTGAGAAATACCGGCTTTCTTTAGAAATCTGAGGCCGAGAGAAAGTTTCTGTGATCTTTGATAATTGCCCAGATACCTTCTGGAATAGTCGTCGGACATGGTTTCGTCATACCAAATTCTGCAGATAATCTGGTGCATGCTCCCTACCTGAACATCACAACCGCCCTACAAGAGCTCTATTGATAAACCATCTGCCTTTGGCTTTTTAGAAAACTCTCTAGACTCTTTGATATCCTTGAGCTGAGAGATTGCGGGACCCTCCTGTCTTCTAGCCCGATAGCTACTCCTCTTGCGCTGCTCTGTGTCTCGAAAATTTTCTTTAACGGGTCGACGACTGCAAACGTGACTGCCTTGGAGATATGCTATGAACCTGTGACTATGCTTCAAACCAGTGGTTTCAGTTCTTCTTGGAAAACAAGGTACATCGCCTCTATCATCCTGTGAATCCACTCTGCATGAACGTCTGTATCTCCACCGTACACAGCCATAGGCCACGTCACACCTAGTCTCGAATTAATTCACTTCACAAACGGCATTCCTTCGTTTGCCGACTCAAGCAAGTCCGTTTTCAAACATTCGCAGCTCAAGAGCTCATGCCTCTCGAGTTCATTTAACCTCAATTGATATCCAGTGGTGCAGTCAGCATCTATTCGCATTTTCTTTCAAAATTAATTTCGAAGATATTTCTCTAATTCAGTCCCCCGCACGAGTTTAAGTGCGATGCCATGTGACATCGGCACAAAGATACTCATAATTGAATAAACGTGTTACTTGCAACATGCTCATGTCGGGTGGAGTGAGTACTCGTGCGTTGTATCATCGCCCGTGTCGACGGCAACTGATGAGAAAAACTATTTTCAAGTTCAGTTGCAGCGATTGAGAGGGAGAACAACTTCGGAACACGTCTGCCTGAGTAGACGAGACGTACAGCATATACAATTCCCACGTGCGAAGATAGTTGCTTTTCAGTCGATTTACCATACATACATTGACTTTTCAAAAGCATCTACCAAAACGCAAAACGAATGCGCCTCGCGCTTTCCGGTTGAGATGCGTCCGATGGGTTGGAGAGTGTATCTGACGCCTAATGACGCATACAGCAATGAACACCCAATTTTGGAACTTTGGAAGCAGGAAAGAAGGATGGTCCCGACCAATTATGGGCAATTAAGGCAAAAGCGCGCGCAGTTCGTGACAAATGCGTGGGCAAGTTCTGTTTGGCTTAGAAGCCACTCAAACAATTTATTGTTATTGCCGGCGTTTTTCGTGGCTTATATGGAGGTCTCCCATTCGGCAAGGTTTTATTTTCAGAGAAGCACGAAAAATGGTTGCGATTGTTGTACAGATGAATTCTTGCAGCCGTGTGGCGTGTTTACGACTCTTTATGACAATCGATTGTCTGTTTCAGTTGAGTGAGTTGTTCTAATCTTTCAAGATAATAAGAAATTGCTTAGCGGTTTTTTGGTCATAGTTGGCACAATCTGGTAACCCGTCGAAGTTTTTTTTGGTTGTTCTTCATCGGGTCTCGTAAGCAATCAGTGTGACAAATTTGTTGTTAGCTCAACCGAGTAAGTTAATGACTCAGTGACTGTTTAATGGTTTATCTGAAGTGGTTCTGAAGGCATGTATGAAACTCGCATCTTACTGACGGACATATCAGAGAGCTTTTTTTTATAGTTTGCGAGTGCTCAAGGGATTATTGATAGATACCCTTTCTTGTCCGGGGTCAAGACATAGCACGGATCGAAGGCATGTTGTAGTTGGAGAGGAAGTTCCTGTGCGTCTTAAATATCTTCGAATATTGGGATTGGAAGAATATTCCACACTCGCGTAGAGGGCCGAAAGACGAGTCTCTTAATTTAACTGTGCCTCCGAAAGCAGGTTTAAAACAAGACGATGGTCATTCCGGGCGAGACTGAATTCATGGGGAGGGGGAATGCAGTTGGCCAGCTCACTTGAGCATCGTTTGTTAAAATGGCGATAGAACACGGACAAAGAAGACACAGTTCGTCGATATTCGAGCGAGTCTCATGAACACTGTTGTCTCCTATAAGCCAAACTCCTGCATATCCATAAATGTAGTGCCTTATAACAATATTTTACTTGATTGGTTCTTACAGTTTTCCACTCGCCGCAATGCTGCCAATACTTGCTTTCGGGAGATGATAGTTAACCACTCAAATGGCATCCGTACCTCTTCAGCGTGCACCTGACTCAAATCCAACGCTAATTAGTGCACTCGGCACTAAGCGAGTATTTTGCTATTTGTTTATCCAGAATAGTCGACATAGCCATTAAAAGGCTGAAGAACAACAAAGCCGCAAACTCAGATGGCTTACCATAAGAGCTCGTCAAACCTGGTGGGCAGCATGCACCACATCATTTACCGAATTTTTGGGTACGAAAGCATGCTCGGCGACTGGAATATCAGCTACATATTCCCTATCCAAAAAAAGGCGAAAAACCTCTTGCAACAACTACAGAGGTGTATCCCTGCTCAACGTAGCATAACATATCCGATCAAGCGTACTGTGTAAACGTCTAAAGCCGTTTTGCACCACACTAATCGGTACGTACCAGTGCGGCTTACGGCCCGGAAAATCGACTTTAGACCACAAAAAGGTAGACTCTGAAGAATACCAGCGAATTTAAAATCGATACTCACCATCTTTCATCAATTTCAAAGCCGCATCATGGCGGCCGAATTTGGGATCCAGTCAAAACCGATCGATGTGTGTCGCACCACGCTGACACATACGCGACGCACAGTAAAGGTCGTCTCGAGAAACTCTGAACTCCTTGCAACCTGCATCGGATATCGTTAAGGAGCTGCGCTGTCATGTGATTTTTCAATGGGGTACTGAAAGGTGGTGCGGCGGGCTGCTGTAAACACGGAAGACACTTCTACAAGTCAGTCCAGCTGTTAGCATACGCAAATGACGTCGATATTGTTGAGCACTGCCAACGTGCGTAGTGGAAGCTTTTACTCCGATAGAAGAACAGACGAAACGAACTGCTCTTAAGGTCAACGCGGACAAAACAGAATATATGCTGTCGTGAAAGAAACGATCCGACACACACCATTTTGGCCCAAACATCACAATTGACAGCTATGATTTTGAGATAATTAGTGATATCGCCCTTGATAACCGATGCTACAAACAACTGCGGGTAAAACCCTTGACTCAAAAGTCCAAAATCATGCTCTACAAGACTCTTTTTTGCCAGTCCTCATTAATGGAGCCAAAAGCTGGTCGAAAAGCAAAACTGGAGGGCTGATCTTTGTGAACAGTTTTACTTCGGATATATAGTATCGCGAATTAAGGAGAAGACACAACCGCGAACTCTACCAGCTGTTCCTAGATGTGTATTCA